>JAAAKL020006153.1:0-18352 GCA_010016065.2 Carybdea cf. marsupialis auct. non (Linnaeus, 1758)
TGCTTCATTAGTACTTGCCATATATACTTAAATCCCCCACAATGTTTGAAAGATCAAAATCCTAGCAAATCAAAATATATGGAGCTATGAGTGATCTATTGCTAGACTAAAGAAGAAGTTGAATGATATCGCAAACGTATGGAAGAACACCGGTCGTTGGAAGTCGTAGAATCTTAGCATTTGAATAATTTGACCATTAAATATTAAGGCAATATAACTATGAAATGAACGTTTTTAGCTAAAACACGCTATTTCCTCACCTTAGACTACTACCGTAAAACAGTAAAGGGCACAGATTATATAAGAACGTAATGAGCTTACATTTTAGACCCTTGTTTTCCAGGAGAGGCCTAATGAGGCTCTAACAACCTAGTTCCCTTACTTCTGACCAAGAAGGGACTAGAAGCGCCAATAGTAGCACGGCTCTGCTGATATATGCCACCAACTATAAGTGAAACCTATCACTTATGCAAATAGTACAAATCTGTTGCGAGATTTCTTGCCACAGGTGTCAGGAATTTTCTAAATGATGAGATGAGGAGATCGACGCTTCACAGCAAACTTCGTACGTATAAAACATACAATTTGCATTAAGCACACTGCATCAGGAAACTAACTACTCTCCATACATCTATAGCAAAACACATACCGCTATTTAAGATGATTTTGAGTGATAAATAGTGAAAAGGGAATTTAGTTGTAACAGTTTCGTACCTTTGCTATATAATCATTTGAAATTACGCTCATTTTGATTCATTTTGGGCCTTATACGACTCTTTTCGTTGAAAAAGCTTATTATAAAGGCCTATTACAATATAAAAGAAATCAATTTTTTTGTCTGGTTGGACGATGTGTTAGTTTGGAGAGATATGTCATTAAAGGTACAAAGAGTACATGCCAGTACTAACAAATTAATATCAATATCATGGGTACCTACCAGATACGATTATTTACTGAATAAACTCTCACCGATGGCAGCTGTGTGTCAATATTTTGGCTGCATAGCTTTTTTAAACGACAAGCTCAGATGAAGGGAAGGTAAGACGAAGCGGCATCGAGTACAACTCAGATGATCAACTGACACACCTTTCTTAATTTGACCTTCTAGGAGATGTACGCGCAAAAAAACTCAAAAATGATTTCTGTCTACTTTAACCCATTACATCACAAACTAGCGTTTGTTATATTAGGGTTGGTTCAAAGACATTATGCAAGTTAAGGTAAGAAGAAAGAGAGTTTGCGGAACATAACATAACCCTACAGCATGTAAAGCAAACAAAATTTATGATGGAAAACAAACATTTTCCTGCAAATTCTTGTTTTGTTTAATACAAAGGCTTTACAGGAACTACAATCTGCATCCTCTTTAGAGACACCATGCTTTCTAATATTCTATTTCTATTCCAGTTTTATTTCTTTGCCTTATAGTTTGAAATTGTTCCAATTGCTAGTCTTTCTTGAGACAGAAACTAGCTAACAGTTAAGGCATAATGGTCATTTACCTTACTAAAGCGGGGAAAAGAGTAGTTTATAGGGTAAGAAATGGCTGATTCCATCGAGAATGTTTTCTGTGCTGCATGAAAATGTTTAAATTCATTCCTGTAGATATACATGGAATGTGCCTGTTCATGTAGTTGTATTGAGAATAAATAGTTGCATCATTCGCAAGTGATAGCCACCTATGAGCTCTCTACATAGTAGGCGCAGTTTATAGACACGTTAAGTGTAGAATATTATTGAATAGGGATTTGAATAGTCATTCAACAATGAAATGAAAAGAGATTTGCAATGCAACATTTACAATAAAATAACACGGATCCCCATCTAATCTTTATTGCACGACAAGAGACTTTACAATTTTTCCTGTCACTTCCAGCAATTACCCTAATAACCTCAGACCTGATTTTGATTAGTTAACCTGATAAACGTCAACACGGTTTGGATTGAGAACTTTCTTAATAAACGTAATTAAGAAAATGATCTTTCGGCAGATCCTCTTAAATAGTTGATCCTGTACCACAGATGCGATTACTAGAGATCAAATTGAAATGGTGCTGCCATGTTATCAAACCCTTTGAAGTTCTCTCCTAGAGATACTATAAACATCACATATGATAAGAGAAGTGGTCACATGATCATATCATCTGAACAGCATTGTAATCAATTTTTCATCTTGAGCGGCAGATGCTGATCAAGGGCAAAAGACAAGCATGACAGTTATTATGCCACTGTTGGATAAAACGAAGTATTACAATGAGATGTAACACGGCTTGTAAGGCTCGAGATGATGTGGTTTGCCTATCAAGCCAACATAAATAACATGTCAAGTGCGTAGACCATGCAGTCATGTTGTGAGCATTTACCAAAGAATGCCAACAAAAGTAGCAAGTGCATTCCTAATCTAGTTTGTTTAAGAATATTAGCTTTGCTGTTTTTGTACCTTTTAAGACTTGAATATGATACATACCTGAAGGAGATTCTTTGATACCACTAACGATTAGGAAGCAAACATTAACCAGTCAATTAGCTGAAGTATGTCAAGACAAAGAATGCTGAAAATACTGCTAGCTAATTGAAAGCTAATGTCAATCATTATTTGTATCTAATGAAATACGGTACACAAATGTAAGTTCCATTGATGGTAAATGGTGCAGAACACTCAGAAAATATAGCCCAGAAATTTTCTGCTACTTAGAGAGACGAAGAAGCAAAACTTCCATTTGAAACAAACAATATCCTCCAGTTCTAATTATGTTCAGACCAAACTAAATACACAAGGAAACAAATTGAAGATCTAAGCTACTTACCAAAGCGTCGAAGGAAGGGACGGAACTTAATATTTTCTGTTTATTTCTATAGGGGATGTATTTCAAAACGTGTTGTTCTTATATTTATCAAGAAATGGAAAGAATAATTTCGTGCAATCCACCGTCTCACTTAGGAGGGTGTATTTCTGAACGATGAAATTAAAAAACAAGAAGCACAACTTCTTAGGTATCGACAGCAATACGCCAAAGTGCGTTATTTCCTTTTGTTTTGTGAAACTATTAGACTGTGTTGTTACATGGTCAAAGTTGACGAACGTACGTTGAGCGAAACTAAAACCAAGCATGAGCGAAACATCAACTTTTTCATTAGAAAACCCTTTTCAACGTCTTTATACGACTCTGTAAAGCATGCAGCAAATCTTTCTGATTACCCTCTTACTGATGCAGAAAAATTCATCCACGGACACGGTTTTGAATTCTGTACTCGTAACAATAAAATGAAGAGAGAAGAGTTTTTCACAGAATTTGAAATTCATTTTAATCAAATAACTAAACATAAACCGGTGCGCGATGAGACATGCAAGCCCTTCAATTTAAGGCTAAGTGGTTCGGCACGTCTGTGCTGTTGTACATCCAATAATCTTATCGATTTCTACATGCAAAAGGAACATTTCTAGGCCCTAAAATGCCTTCTAACTGATACTGAAATTGCCATTTCTTAACATAACAATGGGCCAGGGGTAGTTACTTTCATCAAAGCAGACCCCCCAAAATGGAAATATGTATGTTGACGTCACCAAGTTCACAAAATTTAGCGCGGTTCCTAAACACAAAAGTACTGCCAAAAAGAAGAGGAAGCTAAGCAAAAGTTTATTAGACTTAGTAGAAGTAGATCTTCACTGTGTGAAAATTACGATCGGATGAAACCAATTAGTTCCCATTCACCTCGCATGTAAGGAATACCTCAAAAACGAAAGGAATGTACACCAATTCGTTCTATTTCATCGCTAATTGACTTCTCGCAACTCTAGTTAGCTAAGTGATTACCTGAAATCTTGGATTCCGTACCAAATCAACTACATGCAAGATTCGCTTACGTTTGCAAAACTGTGCATAATTTTTCCGCTTTCCGCATAAACTTAATGAGATTTACCCTCTTAATTTTACTTACGAAAAGAAGCCAAAGCAATTCCTTCCAGTTCCTAGGTGTTTTAATTGAAAAAGACGAGTGCAATTTTCCCACTAAAAATTTTAAAAACCCAATACGTAAGGTGGGACTCATTGTGCCATCAACGGTAAAATAGTAATCATATCACCACTGCAGTGCCTCGGACCCTTGTCATCTTCTCCAAAGTGAACTCAGTAGAAAATAAATACCCTTCTAGAAAATAGATACCCTTCTAGAAAGTAGATACCCTTCTAGAAAGTAGATACCCAGAAAAAGCCATCAATATTATCATTTGTAATAAGATTGCTAGTTTTTTGTCATCCACGATGCATACCAATGAAGTGCCGCGTTTACCTACGACTACTGTAGATTGGCAATGTTGCACTAACATTTAAAAGAGGATACATACAGCTATGACTAGAACTTTGCCAATGTTTAAATGCTGTGGTGTGTATTCCTAAAATACTGTTACCTACCACCAAAAGTACGTACTTCCTGGCCAAACAAAAGATTTTTTACATATTCACAAGCCGCTGCAACAGCGAGTTTACAGTAGGTACTACGCAGATGCTGCATGACAGGACCACGCGATATGTGGCAGCCATGATAAGCTAAAGTAGCAAGACATTAAAAACTTTGCTAGTCGTTGCAAAACTAACACCAAATTCCTGAAGAGTGACCCAGCAATCGGCTAATATTTGATTGAAAAGGGGGCTTGTGACGACAATTATCAAGAGGGTCCTTTAGGTTAGTAAAAGCACTGCATTTCATTTTGCCTCTTTCGTGGCTTCATTTGATCAAAATGAAGAAGCTGATGCTTTGTCCGTTTACAATTTACGCATTTTCAATAACTCGAGTGATCGAAAATGTGTCAGTCATACATGTGTTACTTTCAGCGAAGTGTTCTAATCCGCTCATTTTCCATCAATTCACATTGAACTATCTCCACTCTAGATGATAGCTGTTACTAGTGACTGGTGGAAATTTTCAGCAAAATGACCCCGTTACTTAAACGTACTTTTCACGCTTTGCTCCATCAATCTGCTCCTTAAACTAAATTTCATAACTGATAGAGGAAGTCAGAAATGTTTTGGTTCGTTTTAGAGCAACTTAGAGTGCGAGTCTATTATTTAGATAAATACTGACGATTGTATATGAATCACGGATTGCTGTTTGAAAGAGAATCACATTTGGTCTCTAACCAGCGACGACCCTCATTATGAGAAGTTTTAAGGAGTAAAAGGAATATGATGCCGTTCTCTGACTTATCCTTTTTAATTTTTACTGGTTTGATGAATTTCACTTTTTATTACGTAACTAAAGATAATGAATCAGAGATCCCATATAAATGGTAATCAAGTAAATCTTCATAACAATTCCAATCTTGTGAAATTTGACTACTCGTTCAATACATTTGTTCACAACTTTTTGTTTAGAATTATTTCTTGGCCTTTGAGCGGTATTACGTGGAGTCGAGATCGTAACTACCATAGCAAGGCCACATTTCAGACCAGAGCATTGCAAGTCCACAGCTAAACTTGGCTGAGAAGGATAGTGCTGAATGATATTCTCGTTTTACCCCCGTTTGTCCCTGAAAAACCTTCTTTACGTAGAGCAGTGGCCAGTAACAAGTCACGAGACAACAAATAAGAAGGTTGCCGTGGTGTTTAAATGATGTTCTTAGTCAATAATCTCGTTTCCACTGTCAACGAGGATCCTTTGGCACAAACATGATCTAAGTGCTTAAGACAAATTACCCATCATGCACTGAGGAGGTAATTTTGAAAATATCACCAGGCAACATGGTCTACAGTGCTTAGCCAATGTTATCAAAACCAACTTTCTATTAAATAGGGTACTGGCAATAAAATTTTGGACTTATCACTTTCCTAAGCCGAAATTGATCGAGGGATGACAAAAACTCGAAGATTATCGAAAGATTAAAGGATTTGAATTTTCTCTGCATGCTTCATAAGAGGATCCTTAAAATTAATGTAATATGTCAGTCGAGAACAGTAATAGGAGTGCACAAGAGAACAAGGGTCGTATTGCTTCTGTGACACCAGAGACTCGCTGGCAATCGATAATATCAGTGGGTGCCGAATGTACACAGCACGTGCAAGTGCATAGAAATTGAGGTGGTAGAAAAGTGTAATGATACACTTACGCTTCCCTGTACCTCCTGATTAATTTTACCCATCCTTAACCTGATATATTTACTTTGAGATAATCAGTATCAAGAACAACATGCACGGTTGATTGTTTTGAATTGAAAGCCGGCAAGGTAAACATTGACATCGTTCTGACAGAAACGTAACTGATATTAAAGAAGGAACTTTGTATAAAGCCCATAGATCACTGCTCTACTGATACCATGACAACAGGAAAGAGTATAAAGATCAATAGACAACTAATTTGAAAAACAGCACTTCAGTAAATAAAAACCTTGAGTGCAAATATGTATCTCATAGAAATGGAGGCCTCCGTGTCTATGGTGTGTCTGTCTTTAAAAATCTAGAAGGACAGACATGAATTGTAGATGTTTTTAAGACCTAGAATAGCAGACTAACATTTAAGTATACGTATTCAAAACGTGACAGCATAAACAAGCATTCAATGTGATGGACTCTGTTCTCGTTCTCGAAACACGAAGGTCAATTATAATAAATCGTTCACATTTTTGTGCTTGTGTCAATAGCAGGGCACAAGAACATCTTTGACTCGTCACATTAAGATAATATTTCTCACAGACAAGCTCCCTTGACGTACATACAATTCATCGATTGAATATTTGCACCTTCATGTTGGTTTCTGTTTGACAGGAATCTCTTCTTCAGTAAAAATTAGCAGTTATTCCCACGTGAGTTCATTCCAGCACAGCTGATTTATATTCGATCTTATCTTTTTACCTTAAATGGGTTATTTCTACATTACAAGTTCCATTTGTTAAATTGACCGTAAGTTAGTACTTTAGCAGCCTGTCGCCTTTCATCTTAATAAAATAAGCTGATATTCCGTAAACACTCCTTCTATCATTAACATTTTTCGCATTTTTCAAATAGTTGACAAGTTAAACTTTATATTTCCATATATGACCGCCTATATATAAAAACAATTCTTATGAAACGAATCCAAATAGGTAATGCGGTTTCTGTGAGATCTGTATGATTTAGCGTCATACAGCAATTTTGTAATGACAAGAGCCTTGTTTACCACTATTTTTGTGTTAGGCTTAACTTTCCTTCATCCCAAACCCTAAATTTTGAAACTTTTTTGTAACTTTATCGTTAAGAGACAGAAGTGAATTTGTTTTCTTTCCAAGGGTATGGAACGGTGTTGACATAACTTACTGGTTTGGCGGCTTAAAAATCTGAGTTGATGCAGCATTATATTGTGATCTAAATTGAGTTATATCTTTCCTTCAAACAGGACTTGATTTATGTTTGTGCATCACTGATATGATTTTTACATTTATTGTCAACACAAAAGCACTTGCCGCATGGAAAAGTGGTTCACAAATTTTGAGTTTCTTGTGGACAAGCAGCCACAAGAGAAGAATCGTCCGCTATTAGGAAGTCCAATGTCATTTTTCTCCTGGTCTGTGTTTCAACTTTAAACCTTGGATAATTCAAGAACCCGTTACTATTTCTGAATTCAAAATAATCACCACCACTGTATCCGGGAATACGAAACTATTTTCAATATTTTTTTTTAGGTTTTTTTGTTTCTTGTTGTTGCTGTTTTTTGGGTGATACACACAACAAAAAAGCCCGAATTACAGTTCTGAAATCGTACGGACCAATAATATAAAGTGGGGTTGTGGTGCCTTATTTTTGTCCGAAAAAAGTTGAATTTGCCCGAATAAGTATGTACAAAACTTAGAAACAAAACAAAAGATAGTGGTGCTTAGATAATCATTTTCTAATCAGAAAACATCGTACATATCATCGCAAAAAAAACCCCTAAATATATTTTATCACATTATTTCTTTACTATCTTATATCATATATTTCTTTACTATTTTATATCATATATTATTTCACTATTATATATTGTATATTTCTATACTATCAAAGAAGTTTATTTCTATCTCTTAATCATTTGCCCTTTATCCGGAAAACTATGATAACCCGAAATAATTTCTTTTGTTCAACTTTGGGGGCTGCATCGTACGTTTATGGACATATTTGGGCAAATTTGAATTTCACAGTTTCAAGTTTTTTCCATTCAGCAAATTTACTGCATTTCGTTATTTTGAAAATTTACAGCCTACTTCCCTCCCCAATAAGGATCAACACTTTTGCTCAAATGTCACATTTTCATATATTTTGAAGAGTGCTGCCCCTCCGACCCTCATGTTCTGCGTCTATGTTACAGTAGTCTGAAAATGCAGATTTTAGTATGACAGAGAATAACAGTGCAAATTATATGCACATCCTTGCTCTCTACCATCAGTGGTGTCAAACAAGCCATGATATCATGAAATGATATTAAGACGCTAAAAGCATCTTACTTTGAATGCCGATTTTCCTCAGACCTTTACAAAAGCACTTCTGATCATGAATTAAAAGTCGACAATAAATCCAATGAATAAGATCAATAAATAGAATAAAAGGCTTATTGTTTTTCTTCTATCTTTTTCTTTACACTGTATATCATATCAGAAGTTAATTTACCTGCCTTGAATTCAGACTGTCTTTCGTGGTAAACTTCATCATTTACATTGACTGTTACGTAGTTCCTTGCAACCCTGGCAAGAGAAGTAACTATATGCCTCTGCGGTTATCAAAAACCGTTGCTCTTTTTCGTTTCTTCTTAAACAGGGCAGTGGTTGCTGGACTCTTAAATTCTTCATGCGCTTGACTTTTCATCCAGATTCAAACAAACAACTTGTATAGTCTTCGTTTAGAGAACATGCCCCCATAGAAATTTGTGTCACCTGCTATTGCCTGGTCACCTGTTGATTTACCTGGTGACAATTGTTTCATAGCTCCTTTAACTTCTGACAATGTGACTCCAGTGCTAGTATGTGGAGGCAATGTCCCTTGGAAGATAATTGTGACAGATTCATCAACACAATGTAAAGAGTTAGTGAACAAAGTCATTGTGTTTATTAGAAAGGCCAATAATGTCGCTTATGTAATTTACTAATGTACTCTCATCAGCTTATAGAACCTGAGAGAATCTGTACCTTTAAGGAACCAACAGCACTCTTTATATCTTTGTTAAAAGCACTCATGTCTTTTCTGCTTCTTTACCTAAACACTTTCCTTTTTCTTTTTTGTCGAGAGATCACGGTACCTGTTGCTTTTAAGTAAGGTAAGCTTTCTTAGCAGATGATTTTGTTCACCAAGCTGTGCCCTATGTGAGGTATGCACTCTTGTAAATAATTGCAAGATTGTATCTCTGTGTCATCTTCTTCTAACCAATCTTGAGTTCTTCCTTTTGATACCCTAATCCCTTCACATAAGGCTTAGAATGTTGCTTCCATAAGTTATTCCAGGATTCCTAAAGGACCTCAAATATCTCGACATGCTCAACTTTTCAGTCGAGCACCTAGGATAATACTTACCTCTCTTCCTTTTTCAGTGACCTTACATTCCATGGATTTGGCATTTTTGAATGTGTCCTCTATGGCTTACCTGAAGCTGTCAAGATAGCTTGCAGCCCAAAAGTGTGAAATCAGATCGGTAGCCTGTGTAATAAAAGGAGAGGCCCAGAAGAACATATTTCAGAAAAGAAAATCGTATGTAACCATGGTTCATGTGATAACGGCTCCCTATGAGTCTATTGCCCTTTTCGCTGTAAATAAGAACGTAAGTGGAGAGCTAGTCAGTATTATTCAAAGAATCGTTCACAGAGTCAATTGTTGAGAATCTGATACTACGCAGAAAACTCTAATCATAGGGAATCTTGTATTCTGTCGTACTTTACATATATGGAATTATATTAAAAGGGAATTAAATCCCTTCTCTATTTACATTCTGGCTTATGATTAGAATGCGGGCTAGAACAAACCTTCATTATAGGTTCAGTCTGGTTCATGATTAGTAACCAAAGGGTTCACGACAACATATTTCTGTGGCATGTTTTGGATCAACTGATGAATTTGATATGGATGTTCAATTTTTAAGGCTCTGTTCATTACCCCTTCTCATCCTTGGGTAGATAGAGTTGCCTGCATTGGCACCTTCAAAGTGCACAAGCAGCGTAAGTGCCCATGACGACTGTATGTGGACGTGCTCTAGAATCAGAAACCTGATGCAAAGTATTCAGTCCTTTTACGTAGGTTGCCTTTGGATAGAGCCCTATTATGTCTAACAAACCTATTATCATATTGTCTGATAGGTCTTTGATGGTACTAACAGTTCTAATAAAATTATCATTGTCTTGAATCTATGATTTTACGTTGGATAGGGCCTGTAGATGATGTTTGGCCTGGAACTATTTTCGGTCTACTATCCTCAGCTAGGATATGACGGGTTGGCTGGGGACTTGATATAACTTCTAATGGACTTTTAATAGTAAAAAGAATCTCCTGATGTTCGGGTTTTCTACTTTAAAAAGTCAAACGTATCTTTACAAAGCTCATTCTTGCCCTTAACAATCTGAATGGGGTTTTCAAAATCTTGAACCCTTTCCTTAACAGGGTTACCTCACAATAGTATCTTGACATAGAAACTTTAATTGTTGAGGTGATTGTGTTCTTCACAGAGGTAATCAGTTATGTACTATGTACTATTCATGTACACTACTGCGGAACCCTTATCAGCTTCTATGATTATAATTTCTTCATTCCTAAGGAGATGGTTTAGTGCTTGTGGCTTCCTCTAACAGGAATTTATTTACTTTGCACTCTTCTGTTCTAAATGTCATTATCCTCCTCCGTCTCGGACAGGCAAAGTTTGAGGTTGGTGTCCTTATTATTGAGCAGAATTCACACTAGACGCGTTTTTTTCTGACGTTGCTTAAATATGGTTAGCGCCATCTGACGCATTTTATCTCTCAGTTCAATACCAAGCCCTTTTTGTTCTATGTGTCAAAATTAAAAAAATATCTAACTTTGCTGTACCGTCACGCATCGGAAGATTAGAAATATAAAGACAGAATGATGAATTCACTTAAAATGGCGTCAAACAGAAGCGAGAGGGAAGGCTACACGGTTGCAATCGACGCTTCAAGAAGCTTTCATTTGTATTAGACACAACACACGGGGACTAAAGCCTTAAAAAATCAAAGGCTATGCATGGAAGAAGTCGGTAGTGTTCTTCGGAGAGTTCCAGATGTGAACATTTTGCTAAAGGATTGAATTTGTGGCCAATATCCGTTTACAGTTATGGTCTATTGTCTAAGAATCGTGTCAATAAATGGAGATCTGATCATGCAAACACGGCATTAAAAGATATATAGTAGAAGGTAATAACAGTGATGACTGTTGTACAATATTTATGCGTTGCAAGTGCTCTTAATCACAGAAAGGGAACAATATATGCAAGTGCTTTCTTCGGATCATCACGATATTTGTAAGAGAGATCAAACAATTACCTACCCGAATGAATGTTCCCATGCATAACCTTGACTTCGTAAAATAATTATCTAAATTAGGAAAGTTTATCAAAAGGACAGACACTGAGTCAAAGTAAACCATATTTTGCTTCTTATTAAATGATCGAAGCAGGAAAGCAACTTCCATGCGCCATAGTTAAGAAAAGTAATTATTTTTGCAAACGGCTCACAAACATTTACCATACGTATGAAGACTGCAACGCGTTGCATAATGACACGTCTGATATAAATTCGGCTAGATTTTGCTCTAAAATAATTATTGTCCGTTTTCTGTGTTGCAAATGAGCCACATTGACTAAAAACTATCTAATGATAATGGATTCTTCCGTCGATATCGACGTATGAAAGCTCAACTAGAGTAAAAGTGGCCGAGCAGACTACAGTCACTTGTACCCGTCACGTGCTCATCAAGAAAGTTCAGCGTCACAAATGCATGACAAGGCTAGGCTGCTCAGATCCAAGTACAATCCTTCCGACGGGATTCTGAGTTTCCGTCACCCCAATTTCCCTCACATGGGCTGGGTGACCTTAGTGGCTATGGTGAAGAGAAGTTGTCAAAGCTTCCCACAGCGCAGCGATCGAACCCGGATCGGTGGTTTTCGAAGCAAGCTTTTAGACCACACGGTCACACATCCCCAAAACTGTCTATATACATATTAACGCTCGCAGCGTCTAGTTCTAAATGGGGTAATAATATATGTAGATAGCAGTGATATCTGATGGGTTGACAGATGTGAACAGCTAAGATTGAAAATGTTTTTGGTTTACGAACTCGTCCCTACTATCGTCGAGTACCTGGTGGTTTCCTATACTACTTATACTTTCTGGATTACCAATAAGGGCGGTAGGGCCCTCATTCATCTAAAACATCCCTGTCAATGTGATAGGGCAGTCTTCAACACTTTCTTTGTTTGTTGTTCGTTATACTAATGCCAGGAAGTATTTCGTTATTCAGCCATACTCTAGCTAATTTGTGTCGTATAGATTACTGTACTGTAACGGCACGGAAGTATTGGATGGTTATCTCCGACATCAAGGTGCAGATTTTACTCCGTAACTTCAGCGATATGATTTCGAATTATCACTGATACTTAACAAAGCTCGCTCTATTTATTCTTTGCAATTCATACGAATTCCTGCCGGTATACTGTTTGCTTACAGTGCGACCGCAAGTGGACTTTTCAAAGAGCAATCTATGCCTAGGTTTGCGTCATGTTTAATAGCACTAGATGTAGATCCACTGAACCCACGAAATTGAAAGTGAGCCCTAGCAGTAAATTGAGGAGGTAACATAAAAGAATTAAAAGAAATATCGGGAGAAAAAGAGAGTCTGATCTGAATTATTTTTATTGCTGGGCTACATGGTATAACTATAACTGTATAAGATCCGAGAGTTGTTTATTGAGGTAGCTCTTCTTCTCCATTCTGTCCGAGTGGTAACATCGTTTTCAGGTAGAGTAGCCTCAAAGTAAATGAAATCGTTGTCGCTGCCCCCCTTCATTCTTGTCTTTGCCAGGGACACCTCTTTGATCTTTGTACGCTTACTGAATTTGTAATCCTCTCTTTCTTTTAGCGACGATTCCAATTCTTTCATTTTACAGTTCACTCTCTTTTAGAAGCTGACGACTGAACCAGCATCACAAAGTAGCTGGGCTTTTTGTATTTTGTCCCAGAACAATACTTGGTTTGTCGTAGTCGAATCTAATCAGCTTTGCTTTTGATGCCTTCAGATGGGAATTCCATGTGTTCTCGAATGCTTTGATCCAGATAATACAAATAACTACATTTATAAATATATGTACATAGATATTTAGTATATCCTCGAAATGACGGCTTTTTTTTTTGTTTTTGCTAATGACACGATTTCATAATTGTATGGTAAGGTAGACTACAAACAGCATTGTTATGAACGTTTTTCTCTGCATCTGATGAACGTCACACGAGAGGATGTGGGACCTAAGATGGCTGCCGTCATTAATTTTTCTTTATACAATGAGGAAGGCCACGAAAGCGGTGGGATTATCAAATTTACCAAGAGTTAAAGCTACCAGTGCCAATTATTGAAGGTGTTACAGCTGATCGGAGTCGATGGCGGATGATTGTGGGATGCAGAATGTGCGAAGATCTGACAAAGATTCTACATTTAACGTAGCACTACATAACCAATGGTTTGTAGTATTAGGCTCTGGGATCGATATCAAAGGCTAGCTATTCTCCAAATTGCATGGATAAGGAAGACCATGAACTAAAAGTCAATCCTTTCAGGAAACTTACTGTTATGATTATTATCATCATCGTCATCGTCTTTACCAAAATGACCATTTTTCGTAATTGTGTAACTAATTTGCAGACTTCTGGTATCATTAATATCCTTATAATTTGCATATTTACATATTGACGTATTTAGGGCTCACTAACCTTTTCACTTTCCACCAAATTTAATAGTTGTTACCTACCTATCAGTTTACAAAGCTGTCATTAAGTATCGTGTTAATGAGAGTTTTGTTATCATCAGCTCATTGGTTGTACGCCCTGATAAACATTAGACACTTCTCGATATTGCATACCTTGATAATTTAAACAGATATCGGAAAAAGATGATAGAACTGCAAGAGGAAGAGGCGAAACAGAGGAAACAAGACGAAGCCGATGGTAAGACACATCATATAACATCATATCGTATCATATCTTATCATGCCATACGATACCATACCATACTATGCCATACTATACCAGGTCATGTTATATCATATCATGTCATGTTGTGTCACGTCATGTATCATATCATGTAATATCGCACGTACCATACGTACCTTGCCATATATACTTGAACGTATCATATCATATCGTACCATGTGTATCAATCGTAACATAAAACGTAATAGCAGATATCATGCATCTTATCATATCATACCATACCATACGATATCATACGATACTATGCCATACTATACCATACCATACCATACCGTGCCATTCCATACCATACTATACCATACCATACCATTTCATACCATACCATACCATACCATACTATACTATACCATACCATACTATACTATACCATACCATACCAGGTCATGTTATATCATATCATGACAAGTTATGTCACGTCATGTATCATATGTAATATCGTACGTACCATACGTACCTTGCCATATATACTTGAACGTATCATGTCATATCGTGCGATGTATATCAATCACATCATATAACGCAATAGTAGATATAATGAATCGTATCATATCACACAATACTATTTAATGTGCAATGGTATCATATATCATATCATAGATCATGTTATGTTGTATCAAAGTGTATATCATTAATCGTATCATATCATATATCATATCATAGATCATGTTATGTTGTATCAAAGTGTCGTGTCATATCGATCCCGTCTCACCTCACCTGATACATCAGGCTCGTGCAATGCTGCGTACGTACTAAGCCCTTGTGACATTATATATGTATTTTGTACAGCCCTATACAAGCCTTACACGATATTGGTAAGTTGGATGTAGATGTGAACGTTCGCTCCAGTTTTGCACTTGGAAGACTGCATGCCTTCCAAGTATTTTAGTAAGACTCGAATTTGCAGGTACATAATCTTTTTGTAAGTTAACGTGTTTGGATCAGACTGCTTGCCAGTTTCATAGAGGCCTTGCAGATGATTTAACTTCGAATGCTACTGGAAATCAGCTTTTAGCCTCGCCATTCTCTCACATTTGGTCTCATTCGAACCAAGTGACTTGTTTCAACACTGTCATCCTTTTCTGAATTAATATCACCATTTTGGGGATCCGCCTCGACTGGATATTCTTCCAACCGTAGGTTTTCCTTGAATGTCGCCCCAGTCGCTTTTATACGTTCTCTATTGAGGCCCGTTTCTTATATTTCTATTGTCTTCCTCTTGTAGTTTTTTACCAAGTTTACTTGTGCTATTTGGTCCTTGGTATTTAACTTAATTTCAAGATTTTTGCATCCTCAAAATGATGTGTTGAAACAAGGAAAGCTTCGATATTCCATATTTCGTTTTCTTGCTGTATATTGCTCAAGTATGCTTCATTTTCACGTTCATTGCCGGGCTCTTCATTAAAAGAATACGATTTACGCCTCGTAAAGCAGTTGCCATTATTTTGTCGCGTTTTTCGCACTTTCGTGGACTTCTTTATTCACCCTTTTCCCTAACTTTTACTTGTTTGTGACAACGATTTTTTACGTGTTATTGCACATATGAGGAATTAATTGACCTAGTGTTCAAAGAAACTCAGTGACTTGTTACTGAAAACACATCAAATATCTAGAACAAGTGAGTAGATTCCAGTATTATGGCAGGTAGACGATATGATTTTAGTATAACTTCATAACAAATTGTTGCTTGACCCACTTGAGGTGGCCCGATAGTGTAATAACAGAGTCTCCTTTGCTTTTTCAAGCTGCAAACGATGTAACGAAACAGAAAGATCTGACCCAGTTTTATCGACATTTGTTAACTAAGAATGTGTCGATGGGAGGTTCATACGACACAGTGGTTGATACAAAGAAGGATATTGAGAATACAAAGGGAGATGATAGAGACAGTGACTCCAACGAAGAGAAGCTAATGCATGATCACAAAAATCAAGATAAAGTAGCCACGAGTAACAAAGCGGTTGATGCTTTAAATCAACATTCTGGTAGGAAAGTCAGGCAACATAGCAATCATCGTGATAAGAAGCACAAGCATCACGGTTACACCACCACATCAGGGGAGACTTCGTCAGATAGCGAGCCCGTACACGGAAGGACTGATCGTGTTGATGAGTTAAGAGTGAAAAACAAAAGTAAAAGAGATCATTCAACCTCTGATAGTAACTCTGATTCCGAAATTTCGACGAATGAAGTAAGTAGGCGATCGCCCGGAAAGCTCGTTCATCAACATAAACGGGCGAAAGTAGCGGTAGACAAACCGAAGGAACGTAATTTGTCCTCGGGAAAGATGAAGGGGAGGGCTAATCATAAAATGATGCGTGCAGAATTACAGGAATATGGTAAACGAGGGAAGAAAAAGTCATCCATGTCGCCAAAACGGTCGGCATCATCATCAAACGAAGATCGAGAAAGGCCGAAAGCTAAACCTAGGGTAAAGGAGGAAAGAAGGCGGGAAAAATCAGCCAAAAGTGGTCATGTATCGAAAAGGAGAGTCGAAAAGGAGCCTTCGATTAAGGAAAAGCAGGAGTACTTGAAGCCCAGGAAAAGGAAACATGATCGTAGCAGAGACAAGGCTGTATCGGAAGGCTCCTCCTCGGAGGACGATAGTGATGATATTGGGCAGGTAAAAGGTAATAAAGATGTTGATAGGAGTATGGAGAAGTCCCGTAGTAAGGGGCACAAGGAAGGTGTATTGGACGTAAGTCGTAAGCGCTCAAAGCCAAGCTATAACGAGTATGAACACCGTAAGAACTCACAAATGAAACGAAGAGAATTGTCCAGATCTCCTTCAGAGAATCGAAGTAGAGATAAGAGACAACGGGCAGACCGAGAGAAGAGGCAACGGAAAGACATGACCATCAAACGTAGAGAAAAACGTGGAAAGGTTAAAAACAGTAGTGAGGAGTGGAGCGATGGTGACAGCGAGGATTGGAGCGAAGAAGAGAAGCAAATACGGGGCCGACATGGGAAACAGAAGAGGTATGACTCAGGTGATATATTATTTAAGGAAAAACCAAGGAAGATTTATGAATATCATAGTAGTGATGATGATAAGAAGAGAAAAAAGGGGCGCCAAGAGGGAGTTAAAAGGAAGACACCATTGCAGAGTAGTGAGGTTGAAAAAGATATTGAGGAAGTGAATAGCACACGGAAACGTGACGAAAGCAAACGAAAGGGGAAACGGAGGGGTGATGAAGGGATTAGAGGTGTGGCTGATGTAAGAGGTCAGACAGACGAGCAGTTTGAAAGGAGATTGAAGGTGTTTGCAAAAAGAAATGACGAACGTAGCATTGCAGCAGCTAGGAAGAGATATTTGATAAGAGAACAAGCTCGACAGGGGAGGACAATCGTAGATCAAGAATCAGACGACGATTGAGGAGGGCACAATGATGCCCTGTTTTTTCTTATGTCGTTTTGACATTTAGCGGCAGATTTGAAAATTCTTAAGATATTATTGTACAGGGGTTACTTTTCTACAATTTGGTTTGATGGTGCAAAGCTGCTGGCTTCAGACAATGTCATGTGGCTTCTTATTGGTGGTAATACGATTACTGCGATACAAACCCATTTTAAGTAGAAAAATACCACGCCGAGGTGAGATCATGTTTTATGATTAGTATTACTTTAAAGAGACTAACAATCATGCATGGTTAATCTTTCAAAGTAATTTAACGCTATCCCCTTGTATAGTATCCATTGTGTATGGAGGTGCAGTACAAGAGAATTCCGTGTTTTAAATTGTATGGCGTTCTCTTCGCTCCTGAGTCTCCACCCAGCGAGTAAGCTCCCTTTGCCTCCACTGCGTAATAGGAAAATCCACTGCGTATTAGAAGTTGGTTGATAACATGTCATTCACCTGTGAGATGGAAGCATAGCGCGACCAAGAAGATGATACTCTTGGATGCCTAATAAACAGAAGGACTAATAAACAGAAGGCCTAATAAACAGAAGACCTAATAAACAGAAGGCCTAATAAACGGAGGAAGTCCAAAGTTTTCTCAGCAATTTAATGAAGCGGGGTGCATTAATAGCACAGTTCCGCACAACGCTTTGTGACGTCACAAAAGAGTGACATAGCTCTTGACCGGGCAAACTTTGCATCGATGTTCACAATTTTGTTGTGTTTTCAGTGGATGGTCGTGCGATAATGTCTAAT
>JAAAKL020006154.1:0-18351 GCA_010016065.2 Carybdea cf. marsupialis auct. non (Linnaeus, 1758)
TCCGTTTCTACATCGACTGCTACATGATGTTAGTCAATGGTAATAATCAATGATTAGTGTAACACAAGTACGGATGCCAGTCCTCCGTTTCTACATCGACTGCTACATGATGTTAGTCAATGGTAATAATCAATGATTAGTGTAACACAAGTACGGATGCTGGTGAAGTGAGGGGAAAGTCGGGCTTCAGTCTTCAAAGTGCTAAAACTGTGGATAGCTAAAAAAATTATTGCTTTTGAGCAACAAGACAGTACTAATTAAGACCACCTGTAACTTATAAGAAGACCTGGTCTTGGTCAGGTTTCAACGCAATATTTTCTACAGTTTTTCAGTTTCTATAAAAATGTGAGATATTCATAGACGTTGGTATGTTTCTGCGCTTTGGGAAATGGCCTTTAGGCATTGTTTGTATGGCGTAAATGACATTTCTGAGAAGCTTTTATGGCATAAAAGGCATTTCGGAAAAGGAATGATTGTCAAGTATTGATATGCGCAAACCAAGGTTTGTCTGAAATGCAAACATGCAAAGGAGATCCTGTTGGTGGATCGATGCCGAGTAGAAGACAGAAATTGAATTATTTACTTCTGCGATCATCGTAACAAAGGAAGTGAAATATTTCATGCTATTTTGCAAATATAGTAACGTACTATCTTTACAGACCCATGGGGTGTCATTTTAATCTGCAAAATAAATAATACTTTCGATTTGCTATCATCAATCGGGGTATGATAACTTTGAGCAAAGAAAGATTTTGCAACTATTTTACCGTGTTTATTTGATTGTGTCAAAACCATTCCCTGGTGATGATTTCCAAGATAAATTCTTTTATATTCTTCCTTAGTTACATTTGTTTTCATACTCATTCCATTCCAATACAACTCGATTATCATATGAATCAAAGAATTTTCTTTGTAATCCAAGTTACCGAATTCTGCATTATCATCAATGTCTGTCAACAAAGAATGGGCATTCTTCTTTCGAAGTAATTTAGAAAAGGAGTCGACAATCGCCCTTTGGTGTCTCGATACCTACACTTGTCTAGGGTATTGAAAAGGGTAGCGAGTAGTAGACATTGTTGGCAAATAATCGTGGTCATTCGCACTCGAGGTCCATTTTTTATTTTTAAAGTGATTTTCAGGAAAACTGTCGTGACACTCTTTAACAAACATTTTATCATCATCCGGACTAATTCAGTTTATATAGTTATAAACAAGATACGAGTAGCATTAATGTCCATCCCTTTTGTGAGAAAAAAACACTCCTTTGGGATTGTAACAGATCCCCAGAAAACTAAATAAGCCTCCTGCTCATCATTTGGAGACTTTTGTATTTTTGCTACGGGATCGACTTAAATCAATATGAACAGCCTATTAAAGATGGATCTCCCATGCTCTTCGTCAACGCCGTCCGGAATATGCTAGCCACTGTCAACGTAGGCTACAGATAAAGAAAACAATCCATCCCGAAAGCTCACCTATGTAGATACTATAACACGTGGCTCTGGTATCCCAACAGAAAATCTAAATCAAGCAATATTCGCCGGTGCAGTGTGGAGAAGAATAAGCCGAGATATCCCGACACAAGTCCACAGATGATGACGATGATGATGATGACGATGATGATAATGATGAAAGATGATGAAACATGATGAAAGATGATGATGAAAGATGATGAAAGATGATGATGAAACATGATGAAACATGATGATGAAACATGATGAAACATGATGAAACATGATGATGATGATGAAAGATGATGATAATGATGAAAGATGATGAAACATGATGAAAGATGATGACGAAAGACGATGAAAGATGATGATGAAACATGATGATGAAAGATGATGATGAAAGATGATGAAACATGATGATGAAACATGATGATGAAACATGATGAAAGATGAATTTAGACTGCATAGTCGAGTTACTGCAATGACGAATTGAATGCGTTTCTTTCAGCATTATTTACATGACTTGGCACAAGGTATTGTAGATCATTTTTGGAATTGGTCATTCTTTCCTTGGTATGGTATCTAAAATTGACAACAAACGAAAATAGTAGCTTTAAAAATTCACAGAACATAGGGTGTCAAGGTTGACAGTTTACAGCGATACTCTCAAAAACTGAGAATAACATTCCAGGCTGTTTGAAATGTGTCATCATGTGAAGAAAGATTGCCACTTAGGAACACAAGTGTTGCGGATCTCTTTATTTATGGAGCTTTCGTATCTTGCTTGAAAGAATCTTCAAATATAGAAAGCTCACATATCGCCTTTTGGCGGCTTTTGATGTCTTGTCAAACTAAGACTGAAGAGTAGCAAGCGTTTGGCAGTTCAGAAACGGCCAACTAATCGTGAAAAGGAGGTCTTTCTTTGCTCTTCCGATGAAGTATACATGTGACTTGGTCTGAAGATGCAGCGATTAGGCATTGATTCGAGGAGATTTGGAGAATGTGGCAACAATGCTATTGTCGACCCATGTCTCGCAGTAACCGATGTCATGCCCCGCGCCTTTTATCTGAGCGTAGTAAACAGAAGTTAGCGGCTGCTCGTTTTGTACTATTGGGGCTATCTTTAATTCTCAGGAGCCATACGAATGTCCTTGGATTTGGGTGACATGGCAATCCCCACTTATTCCAGGTCGGCAAATTTCTCCTCTCACCGTCTTTTAAATTTATGCAGTTTACAGTGCCTCCTCATATTCTTATAGTTTGGTCTCACTCTCTTGGTAGTGGTCAAAAGACTGCTTTACGTAACCAATTGTAGTCGAGTTCTTAACATACTTTATGCAACGCCCCTGCATCAATATCATTTGCTTGGGTTTTGCTGAGATCAAATTTTATCTTGCGGGTTACAGTGAGTGAATCATCAGTATTTAATGCAGAGCGTTAGCTAAGCAAACGTAGATGGTATGAAAACTTTTAAACAACGCAAAATGCATCTCTTAATTTTCTAAAATGTGATATCAAATGAGACAACCCGTCCCTCATGCAACAAATGGCAGTCTGGACAAATGCTTTACGATTAGATTCAAGAGTAGAACTGAAACCCCAGAGAGCTTATCGAAGAATAAGTGAGCTTATCGAAGCGAGGAGTAATGCAAGATACCAGAATGAAATCAAACGATCAGGGTTACAGGAGCTTTTACCCCGGCCTGTTGAATAGATGCCTCTAGCCAAAGTTAATAGAAATCTTGCTGACCCTTAGCAATTATATACAGGTACATGTAGATTGGACAAGATTTGCACCTTACTTGTTAATTCAATATCTTCCTCAGAAAAGTGTCTTTCACAAATGTAAAAATTTTCTTTCTCTATCTGTGCATTAAAATAGACGTCCACTTTTCTGTACCTTATAAGGATACTCAGAATTCGTCTTCACCATTCGACGTAGAATTTGGTAGATCTTATCAAGACTTTAAACAGAGAAATACCGTAATAAGAATCATGGGCGCAGATCGATGTAAGGATGAGGGGCGGGCAAAATGATTAAAATTGACATTTTTGTACTTAAAAGTGGGCGGATAAAGGAGTTGTTGTTCCACAATCCTGAAAAGCTCCCTCGTACCCCCAGAATCTACGCCCATGATATGAACTGTTATTTCGATTAGTAACGCAGTTATTGAAAGCACCATGTCTTTTCCACTTCGAGGACGTTGTTTTGACGAACGTATGACCAAGTAGAAACAAAGTGAACACAATGTGACTCGCAGTAAAAATTTGTCGACCTTATATTCATTTTGATCACGTGATCAGATATTCCGTGAACAGAGACATATTGCGCAATCCCCCAAGATTCCCAGCCAAGAATTTCTATTAATTGTGCTCTAACCCGATCTTCCGAAACTGCTAAGACAGGTTTTCAGGTTTGATGGAAATTTCTTACGCATATATAGCAAAGATTTTTGCGACAATGTTTACTCTTTGATTGATTAATGATTCATTGCGTAAAGGATCGTCATGAGAGCACAAAATGGCCATTCTCAACCGTAGGAAGACGTAATCTTATTTACATGTTTACTATTGGTCAGGACCTTGATTCAAACCCTGGGTCACGCCATCACGTGGTGTTGCTATACCAATTGAGCTGTGGCGAAGTCAATTACAACTCGCATTCTCTTTAGTTCATTCACATCAGCTTCCAATCCTCCATCGACAGGAATGGGCATCTAGCTCTTGGGAGTTATTATCACCAGCCTCTCTGTGCCGTACCAGGTGACCATACAAGAATCATCATACTGTTCTTCAATCAGGATAAAAATCAACTGGAAGTCAAAGACATAGATGTCTTGCGATGGCCAGTTCAAGTCTAGTAGAGAAATTCAAAAATTCAAAATTTCGTTGGTGATGGCGCTTCACGGGATAAATTGTGATGGAACCAGCCACACCTTCAGTATACAAATTCATTGAAACTGCTTGTTTCTTTCTTCGTAAATTTGAGCACACAGAGTGGCTTATTTGTCCTTTCACTTTTAATGAAAATGCTTGACTGTTGCCTTTATGCAACTCAAATGTGTCTAGGTAAGAACCAAAGCTAATTTAGAGTGTTACTTTCCGGCTACCGTACTGTTATAACTCGTTCCATGTATATGGACATGTTTTAGAGTAGCCTACTATGTGTAGGCCTACACCGTTAGATTTCCGTAATATTCAAGAGAATCAGTCATTGGGCGCTTATTATACACCAGACAGCCCGAATGCAAGAGGATCATAATGGTCCTTTATACGTTTTCACTATTATGTTCGGATAACTTGATATCTTACCAAGCATGACGGTAAGTGTCAGTCGATTTTTGTCGAAATCGTAGATTTGTAGTTGAATTTTTTGTTTTGAGTCGTTTTTTGTTGATCTATATAATTTTGAATCAAATCGAAATTTAAGAATGTGGAGTTATTATTGTATTATTGGGCATCGATAGGTCATGCCAATATTATTTGAGTTCGACTCGTTTACATACGATATTTTGAGTCTTAGTTGCGTTTGTGAGTTGCGGTGTCAGGTTGTGCAGTGAATCCTCATGTAAGGGACAAAGCAGGCTTACAAATTGCACACTTTTTGACCTCTTTAAGCAAATCAAATCTATACCAGTTTCGAATGGGGAGCTTCTTGCAGCACAATATATATTTGAGGTAATATTCTCATCAATCTAATCAATCAGCAAGTTTTTGATCAACATACGCCGTCATAGTGGATGAAGTATAAACAATATTCTTATGCAAACGTCTCAAATTAGGGAATGCTAAGCACGGCCACACGGCGATTTAAGAAAATGATATTCAAAATGGGAGATATGTTTACCATTGGTAGTTTTATGAGAACAACTTCGTCAGGTTAATATCGTCTTAAGGTATATGAAAACTTAATTAACTAGATCAAAAAATTTCTTGCCAAATGTACCACCCTGCAGGAACTAAATATAGCAACATTGATCTTTCCTTGTGTGGATTTGGCTCAGAAGAACGTACCGAAGATTAAGGGGAGAGCTTTCCAACATTCGATAATAAACTCTTTTATGAAATAAGTATGTGTCATGATCCTGTACAAGGGGCTCAGCAACAACGTCGTCCCATTTGCCATTATGTTCAAACTTCGTGATTTCGTTATGACGGGAACCCGTAAGCAACTTGCTTTCAATGATATGGCCAACAGCGGGTTCTGGAGGCACGAACCTCCATCCATGTAAGTACAGTCCAATAAACATTTCGACTAGGGCTACAGATAAATATTGGGTTAGGACCAGGGATTTGAACTCTTATTGAAGCGGCTTGGGCAACAACACTCACAGGTGCCTAATAAACTCCCATTTCCCCTCCCCTTATTAATTTTCCCTTTTTTTCAACCAAGAGCACCCTTATTAGGACCCCCCGTTTATAAGTTTTAGACTAAGATACTTCGACCCTAGAAGAAAAAGTTCCTTACTCGAATTATATTATTTGGATCTATATATTTTCTTACCTTTTTTCTTTTTTTCCTTCTATTATTTGAATTTGTTTCGAACGCAACACCCCCATTTATTAGAAATTTGGGAATTTTCCACACACCCCCATTTATTTTGACCCAACCATTTATTAGGCACCTGAGAGTATATCTTACCTGAAATCATGGTTGCTCGTCTGACACCAAAAAAATCCCTCTCAAGCAACTTTACCATCTCCGACACCGGCAAATACGAGTTGCATTAAAACTGTTACAGAATGAAGTTTTGTGTCCAATGGCAGCACATGAAAACCTTATCAATGCTTGCCCTTAAAAACTAGTTTACAATTCATCCTCTTTGGACTGCCGTCCTACAACAACATTCGAATACATTTTACTACCAATATCATCTCCATTTACTTGTACAGTAATGTTGATGCACCCAAAGGAGCGCGGCCAATTTTAAGTATTGTCGTGTATTATACCATGCTTTGTCTGTATATACTTGGCATTGGTTGCTTGTCATTGCATCTGGGTATTTTAAAATGGCTTGAAAAACATCTTAGCTGGATTTCATCCACTGCGCAACGAAGTTACCACTTCAGAAGTATGACGAATGTAGTGACGACTGTACTGAAAGCCACTTAAATCTGTGATATGGCTAATTGTAAACATTCACGGAAACAACGATGCGAAGTTAAACTATAGCCAGCACAGTACTTTACATACATAATCTATACATCAATCGATAGATCTTGATGAGTATATTAAGGATATTAAATAATATTTGAAATACTTGTAATATTCGGAGAGTAAACAGGGATACTACCCACCACCGGTAAATGTCAACCACAGAAATGCGGCAATTTGAAACCCAAAGCAGAAAGCAGAACAGTTACTCGCCACTGATGTGCATGTAGATGCCAATATCAAGCTACTGAATCACTTTACAACTACATTCATGTATAAGAAGGTATTAAAATCGTGAAAAATTAGTCGCGAAGAAACACAAAATTTGACGGCGATCGCCGTGTTCAAGGGCACTTTCCAAAATTACAACAAAAAGATCGGAAACAGAAGGAACGACTTGCAGACTTGACGCGACCCCCCTCCAAGACAGCACAGAAAGTGTGACAGGGAACTGTTACTAATCTCACTCGAAGAACATAATCGAACGTAAGTATATTGTGGTAAAATAAATGGAAGAATGAAAACAGTAGCTAAGTAATTAAGGAAACAAATGTAGGAATATACAGTAACTGAGTTATGACCAGAACCAATGTAGTATTTAGAGTTGAAGAGTAACTCGTAATACCGTATACTGTAACGTAAGAAATCACTGTGCTGCCTGCATTTCGCCTAGCCGTTCTTGAATCCGTTCACATAAAAGCAAAAAAAAACATTGCTTTGCACACAAAAAGAATTTGTCTTTTCATTGGGCAATTTCAGTTAAGCATTTAGTTCCAGACACTGATGAGTCAAAATAGCTTCAATCTAGCAGTCAAACTTTTGATTGGCTACTTTCAAAAGACAGTTTGGTAAAAGTTTTATTGATTTCTTTTGAATCCCAATTCTCAAGATTTTGTACTCTGAGGAGTGTCAGACCAAAAAAGCTTTTCATTACTAAAATGTTTTCGCTACTTCGTGCTATTTTAAACATATATCTCAAGATATCGGGAAAGGCTCATACTGTCTTTTTAAAATGCTCTTCAAATTATGGTCCATGATTTCTTTCAAAATCGATGTCTGGGAAAAGGGGGAAAATTTTCCATATTGAGTGGGAAGTACTTAATACCAACAACTACTTCTTTCGGTGCTTGGAATACGAGTGCTCAAAAAAGGAGAAAAAATTCAGAACCTATTTGACAACTGTCATAGAAGATTAAAATGTCCTACTACAGTTACACCCTTGGTACCTTGGTAAGACTATTTTAGATATATATCTTCGCAAAAAGATATTGCCGTGCAAAAAAGGAGACTGATTTCAACAAACAAATCCAACCTAACATTTTGCAACACGACCTTAATTCATGCAATTCTGATCATCTTACAATAATTAACAGGTAGACAATCAATTGCATTGTCCTTTCTTTCTAGAAGCATGTTTCCCCGCAAAGATGTACATAAATCGTTTCGATTTTCCTCAACAAAGTGTCCATTGCACTTGCTTTGCTTTCCTAAGTTCCACTGTAAAAATTAGTGTATAAAATCCACGAAATTCGTCGAATTTCTCGTTGTAAGAATAGTGTTCCATTCACCGCACCCCTTCTACTCTCCGTTCCCTTTCCTCGGGAGTTTTAAAGCCAGCACAAAAAAATGAATTTAACACATCTATCAAGGAACATTACCATCCAATATTAGCGAGTCTGCGTAAACACTACTACCGATTGGCACCCCCACTTTGTCATTTCATCTTTCCCCTCTTCTTCCCTCGCTCTACTTAACGCGTACCTATTCACCGCTTGCAGACCAGCATTCAAAACAAGCCCGCACCACGGTGGACCTTGGACCTCAGATCTCAGATCTCACAATCATACAATTTATCTAGATTAGTGGGTAATTCAAATATCTGGAAAAGAAAAAGAAACTTCTGAAAGGGCAAATGCCAAGAGATAATTATGCATGGATGCTGAAAACGGTAGAAGTAACGATTGAAAACGACATGATGTTCAGAAAGAAATGTAACAGCAGTCGACGCTATTGTAATGGTATTAGCATAAATTGTGATAGCGGTTAACATTAGTGTAATGGTATTGGCAATACTAGTAATAGCAATAGGTATTATCATAATGGCATCTGGAAACTACTATAATAGAAGTGGCATCATTATAATGGTATCAGGCATGATTGTAACAGCATTTCATTGGGGATACCTGTAATCGAAATTCAGATTATTACAACGGCATTGGGGGTAATAATATCAGCAATTGCCGTTATTAAAATGGCATTGGTGAATAATTGTAGTAGATGAGATTACTTCATTGGTAGATGGAATACTTGCAACAGCAATTGGGGCTTTTTATAATCGTAACAGAACTTGAGATTATTATAGTGGTATAAGGATTAATTGTAATAGCATTTCAGATGATTGCAATTGTTATCGAAATAATTGTGATGTAAATGTATTAGCAACTACGATTATCCCCATCGCATTGGCGAATAATTGTAATAGTAGATGAGATTATTGCAATGGAATTGATGATGATTGTCATAGCAGTTGAGATTATGACATTTGCTTACAAATCGAGATCATTATGATGGGGCAAGCCAGGGCTTTAACTAACGGACGTTCCGGGGCAATCGCCACCCTCAGTCTTAAAAATGTCAAGACCGTAGCTACGAAGTGTAACAAGGTACTTGTGATAAACCCACATATGCCACATAGACAAATGACAACCTACCAATTATAGATCGCTTGGCAACAAACATTTTTGTGCCTCAATAAGGTAGTACAATGTATCCAGGAAATCAACGCCTCGCCTGGTTGATACAAGCTGCATTGATCGGAAACACTGAGTGAGGAGTATTCAGCACCATCTCCCCCTCCACGAGGCCCCTCTTTTGAAGAGGTAAGTATAGTAGTACTCTGGGTAAAGTTACATACCCTAAAACCGCATAATCCACCATGCACGCAGTGGCAAAGGAAGATATCTTTCCTGGTATTCATGAGGTATTTACCACTCGGGGGAAAATCCCACTTGCTTTTTTCTGGTTTCATATCAACACCTACATCAACTATCATTCTTCAGTTCCCACTCTATAATAATTTCCCACTACTCGTTCTTCTGTGACAAATGTAGCTCATGAAAAACAAAAAAACATCGCCACGTTTATAAGAAACTGAAATGCCATGAACACCCAGTGAAAATGTCCACCACATATGTTTATCAGAACGAAACAAACTTATCGTGAACAATGTCAAGTTTGACTACTTTCACGATGTTCGAATGTATGACTTATACCCTATTCACATTAGCACTTATTCCTACTTTACTTCGACGGGATGGTCAATATTTCCTATTCACATGAAAGAAGGAGAATCCTTCGGAAGTTCACACCTTCAGACTGAAGAAATTTTGTATTGAACTTCACCTCTCCGTGAGCTCCTTCATGTGGGAGACCTGTAGCTCCGAGGCAGTGAAGTGTCACTTACAAACGAGAGAGCTAGTGTTGTGACAGCTTCGTAGGACGGTAAATAAGATCTTCGAAAATTATTAACTGGTGATAACACAGGGCAGGAAAAGGACATCGTGGAATTCATTTACTGATATATGAAGTTTCTTCACGTACTGAAATTTATAGCAGATTCATGAGGTTTTCACCAGTTCAAAAGCCGGTCATAACGATACGCTCACCAGGTGATCTACCGAATCATATCTTGTGATAATCGTTTCAAGTTCGAACTGAAAGGTAACGTTGCTCTTCTTCCTAGGAATCATTGACTTCAGAATCAAAGCTCGTTTTCCACCTGAGAAAAGATGTTTCAAACTTCTAGGGGCGTTTGGTAAAGGTCTCTCACAATAATCGAGAATTGACTTCTGTAACTTTTTGTCAAGAAGATTGCACGTTACTAAAAAATACAAGTTCAGGACCGATTCCACTTTCTATCGATCGGAGACGTCTTCTCCTTGTCCTTGGGATACATTCTATAAGATGTTCGCCTAAATCTTGGCTTGGCTAGCTCTTGGCCTTTCAAGGATATGCAAAATCTATCAAGATTTGTTATCTGAAATGACAAAAGCGGATGTTGTGTACTGTTCTCGAGGAAGCAATCATCGCGTCAGCCCATGATCTTGCATCTATTTACTCATAACATGAACAGTAGCAGAACATGTTTGTTATACGGGTCTGATAGTTATCATACAAAATATGATAACTAAATTCATATACATGAAGAGGCCGCTGTG
The DNA here is from genome assembly GCA_010016065.2 of Carybdea cf. marsupialis auct. non (Linnaeus, 1758). Classification (NCBI taxonomy): domain Eukaryota; kingdom Metazoa; phylum Cnidaria; class Cubozoa; order Carybdeida; family Carybdeidae; genus Carybdea; species Carybdea cf. marsupialis auct. non (Linnaeus, 1758). Next base: position 10,824 of record JAAAKL020006154.1, read on the forward strand.
CGTGTACAAGTGGTAGCATGAATTTGAGAACCATTTTATGATCATACCAGCCTGGTAAACAGTCCCGCTACAGTGTTACAAATATGTCATTATTTCGTTTTAAAAATACTATGACCGTACAAAGCAAATTTGTGTCAAAACTCTACACAGATTGAATTTGTGTTTCTAGTCGTGGGGTTTTTATAGTGCTTGTCTACGTTCATATTTTTGCAGCGTAGCTTTCTGCGAGACTTTGATTTGGTCACGAGACATAGAAACCATTGTTAATTGGCCGACTGAAGGAAAATGAAGTTGCTCATGTGAAAACGCTGTATATTCCGTTTTGTGAAGTTATATAATTGAACTTGAAGTGAAGGCCTTCCACTTCAGTCCGGATGTGAATACGGTATGATTCTCTATCCAAATTCCAGGTAACAACCTGCTCTACGAATTCTTGGCAAAGCAAACACTCCTTGGCTATTCTAACCTCGGATAAAAATAATTATTTTTAATAAAATCCAACTTACTGCAATTTCAAACCATTTTTAAAAAGCTTCTTTGAAACTTCCCCCACCCGAAAACACCGGTCAAAATCCAATGCTCGTTTCAACCTTTTCAACAGGTTATGGATACATACAATATCGTTTTCTCACTCCAAATGGGTTCATGGATACCCCCTTACAGTAAAATTGAGAAGCGGATTTCCTTTCTCTGTGGAGCGGAGATCCAACACTGTACAGGTGTCTATCGTGCATGAGAGAACACAATACGCACGCTAAGCAAGAACCATGAGCATGAAATGTTTACTGGTTAGGGCAACGAATAGCTATAAATTGTCTACATTGCTATTTAGCTGGTGCTTCAGAGCTAATAAAATGACGGTAGATGATAACAAAAGAGTAGACTTGGCTGTCTCAGAGTGTCAAGTTAAGATACAGGTAGATTGCAGAATTACCTACGGCCAACGTTTCTTTCTCACATCTATCGATGTACATTCACATTATCGGTCAACAGTAAAATATTAAAATGGTTGTTGCAACTCCAGAAATCGGGTGTCTTCCTTGAAAACCAATAATATAAGTTGCTCGAAGATACACACATGATAATATCCGTCACTAATTATAACTTAATGTGCCTCACAAATAAACAAATCCACAGTTACTTTAACAGGAAAACCAGGGTGCGTTTGTTTAGGAAAGTGTGTAGAACTCCCCCGTTGCCGTCGTCTAAAATTATGTATTTCATCTGCAGTTCTTTCTACTTTTGATCTCTATTTCATCTGCAGTTCTTTCTACTTTCGATCTCTATTTCATCTGCAGTTCTTTCTACTTTCAATCTCTATTTCATCTGCAGTTCTTTCTACCTTTGATCTCTATTTCATCTGCAGTTCTTTCTACTTTCGATCTCTATTTCATCTGCAGTTCTTTCTACTTTCGATCTCTATTTCATCTGCAGTTCTTTCTACCTTTGATCTCTATTTCTTTCTACCTCTGACCCTCTCACTAGCTTGCTACTGTACTCATCTCCATTTCTTTGTATTCATTGGGTTCTAATTCTGCACATTTCCACTTAAAAATTCCACTATATTTCTACATCTCATCTGGACTTCTACCCTTATGCCTACCTTCCTTCAGTCTCACCTGAGTATCTTTGTCTCTCGTCTCTTTTAATCCTACTTCGCATGTCTTTCCGTCCCTCAGCTACTCTATGTCGGTGTTTCTGGTCTCTTTACCAATTATACTGTTTATTTACTTCCTTAGAATAAGAGCCATTTTATCTCTTAAGAAACCATATCTAACCGCACACCATTCACACGCGCGTTATCCCCTGAATATTAGTTGTCAAGGGAAGAAAATTGCACGTTCTTTAATTCGATTATGTTGCCACAGAGATATTTCAAGTCAGGCAATAAAACTATTGCCCCACAACGCACTCTTTCGCTTTACATTTAGCCCCCTCCCCCTTCCCAAAAAAACCTTCGTAGCAGTAAGCAGTAGTTGGCGCCAATTTTGTGGCAAGAGAGGCATCACTGGGTGAATACTTAAGTAAGAAATAACACCCTATACAGTGCTACAAGAGGCGGGTTCTCATTCTTGTAAATTTAAGAAATTTAATATTCAAATTTCATTAACCTTAATACCAATAGAGGCAGGTTTAAGCAAGCAAGGGAATAGAACTCTTTGAACAAATGCGCAAAAGTAATATAGACGATTCTATATACATCAAATTTCTTCACTTTATAATGCAAGTTTACGAAAACCATGTATAAGTCCAGTTTGTTTCTGGCTAGTTCGATCTGTTACGGCACATTCTAGCGTTTCTGACTCTTTCTGCCTCTCACCTCTTATGTGTTGGTATCTCTCATCTCCGAATTTTTCCCCCTCCTATCCTAAAGCATTTTTTCTCCCATATCTGTTTCCTTCTGCCCTTTATCTCTGCTGAGTTCTACTAAGTCGATGCCGCCTTTAGGACCGACTAGTAGTTTATGTCCTCATACGCTGCGTCTAATACGGCAACAGCAACAGACCAATCACCAGTAGCTTGTACATAATGTATGTCTCAGGTAAAGACACATAGGTTCAGAATCACCCGCTAAACTCAAACTGGTACCCCTAACCGCGCTGAAGGTGGCAATGAAGCGCAATCCACATTATGTGAAATACGACAGATATATCAAAATGCACCAATTCGGTAGCTGGGGGTTATCAACATTCAGCCAATATAACTTTGTTTCTTTCTTAATTAACATCTTGATTTTAATGAAAAGGCTGGGTCTCAACATAAAGTTGTAAGAAATAAAAAGTTGCTGCCAACAGACACAGAAAATAAATAACAAAACAACAGAAAGTAAATATAGGTAACTTGAGCGTAGTTCATCCTTACTTTAAGTTCGATAGGTAGTAACTCAATTCTGATACTGTAATAGGCTTTCCTCTCGTGGCATTTACTTAGTTATGAGTATGAAACAATGCACTTACATTGAAGTTTCATTAAATTGAGTGAGTCAAGAAAAGTGCGTAAATCACTACTGGAAGCAAGGATGTAGAGCAGAAACTCGGTTCACGTATCACAATACATAAAGAACTCAAGATTAGCATTTAGTTTTTTCCTACTGCCTTTATCCAACATCAGGCAGATAGTGCTACTTTTGAAAAAATATCTGAGAATGGTGCACATTCGTATTACCTATAAGTAATCCTACTGCACAGTACCATCAAGTTGGATGTTGGTAGGGCGATTATCTCAGGGAAGAACAATCTTACCACAGGCTAATTACTTTTCCACCCTGACGTTCTCGCTGGATGCAACTGGCCCTGCTACTACTTCTACTTTAAATGCAGGCTGAATTGTTGATTTAAGGTCACTGAATAGAAACAACAATAAACAACAAAAACCCGCATGAAAAATGTCGTTCAACAACAGTTCGCCTTGTGACTTCTTCTGGTACTAATATTCATCACATATAGCAAATGCTAATTGTCAGGTTAATATCTGATCAAGTCTTGACGAAAAGTGAATATCTATCGGTTGTTCTATGACCAGCAACATCTCGAAGCTGCATGATGGTATTGGTCATACTGATAACGCAATCAACGCAGCAGCAGCGGCACACAACCAGACTCTCGAGGTTACAGTCAAACGGTACCTTGGGGTATTTTGTATGGAATAGTCTAAACCTGTCCACTACAGCTTCCTTAATACTAGCCCGGATAGCTTTTTATACCAAAAATATTTGCAGTGATATGATAAATAAATGCGACCCAAGTGCCCAGCCTTTCCTACTGTTTAGCTGCACTATGTGCCGTCGCCATAACGAGCCATACATTCACGACTTCCACCAACAATTGCCACCTTTTTATACTTTCTCCACTTATCCACTTACAATATGACTCCTTCTTTGAAAAGTGCCTACTAAACTTTTCTCCTTCGTATAAGTGTAGAGGTAGTACATGTGTGGCACCTAGCCACCGCTCTGAAGATCAATGGAACTTCCATCAGGTTCCCTTTAAAAGAGAGCGCTGATAAGTGAAAGGTGAATCGGACATATTTCCCCAAATCAATGATACTGTATGTGGACTAAATGGTATAAAGAGCTATCCAGCAAAAAAGCTCAACGCTACCGCATACAAGGCCTTAGCAAAGAGATGGTTTGTCCTGGTGTGGGTTCTTCCTCCTACAGCTTCCATAATGACGCTGCGCGAGTGAACAGTGATATGTACTGTGTTTGTTAACTGTCACGTGTTGCCACCAAATGTCAAAACCTTACGCTTTATGTGCCGTTGGATTGAAATTTAACTATCATTGATTGCTCATTAATAAAAAAGGGTCCGAGACTTAAAGTTAATATGACAGACACAAAAGAACATTCTTCAGTCACGTGTAAAGGGGAATAAACCAATATGCTCACCCAATCAGTAAGCTGAACAATTTTCCTACAACAACAACATGTAACCTACGGTCAACTGAAAACAGTGTTGTATGCTCATGCAAAACTGAACAAGTCAATAGTTTCTACAACTATGTACGATTCTGATTGTCTTGCCTGTACACGGGTTATCCGTCACTTTCATTCCTACTTTGTACATCATGTCAAAGTTAAAGTACTTGATTTACGTATGTGCTATTAAGGCATTTAAAGATGGTGTTAATTTAAAGATTTAATCTCAATTTAAAGCTGTTACAGAAGTTATGGTTAATGCTATTCAATGCAAAGTTGCAGTCACCGGCCAGTACTGTCCACCCAAACACGGGTTTGTTGGAAGTGCTTGTGTCCATTTACACTAGAGGCGAAATTAAGTGAGAAGTAAAGCTACTTTAATCAACCAAAAGCAAGTTATTTCATACTTCTTTTATTGGTGCATATGCGAGTGTATCCATCAACCATGTCCAGTGTCGGGTTTATTCGTCCCACATTATATGTTCTTTAAACGGTTCTCCATTGTAAGTGGGTTATGCACTCGTCCAGTGGTCCCTTGTACCGTGTGTCTTTCGTGAGCCGTGGCTTGCTGACGTGACGTCACCGAACAATCGCAAAATGTCGGGCGTCTCGTGACTATGTCTGCGTCTTTGAGTTAATTGACAATGGAGGTTAAGCAGACGTTTCTGTCTTCTATTTGTTAAGTTACTGGCGCAAGTGATTTAACTCCGTTCTCTCACTGGTTAAATGTTGTGTGATCGTTCGATTTCCCAACTTTAAGACAAGTGAAAGGGATTCAAGTACTGTCAGCTCTTCTCGAATCAAACACTACGTTCCACTGTTTGTTGACAAGCCCGGGTGAGTAGGAGTAGTTTTTCGCAAGCTGAACAACGGGTATATCGAAAGTGTCTCAGTTTAGTCAAGTTCCTTCAAAGACGGTATGGGAAGTGTTTCCCCGTCCGTTTTCCTTCTTTGTCGGATATTGCTTGTCGAAGGAACGTTTTGTTCGTCTGGCGCGGCATCTTCAATAATCAAGCGCTTTGGTTTATTGGCTCGCAGACAAGCAATGCAACAGTTCCCCTTACTTGGACACCTTGTGATACTCAAGTCTTAAAAATGGGGGGAACGAAGCATAAGCCACTTAGAGGAGGGTAATCGATCGCTAAAAAACAGAACGAAACCTACCTCTTCTACACCTGATATCCCTCAAACCACTTCCAATCAACTACAAAGGACTCTACTATCTACAACTGCCTGCATCCACCTTCACTCTCGCTGCGTTCGTGGCCTTTTTCTGGCTGGATCATTAGTCTTGGGTGGATCGGCAGGCAACACTTTTACTTTCATGCCCATTATTTCCTGTCCATGCAATGCTTCCATTGCATTGTGGGCTGAATCTCCCTTAGCATACTTTGCGTAACCGCAATTTCTATTTTTCAGCATGTAGACATCGATCAAGTTACCGAATCTGCTAAATACATCCTTCAGTGCATGATCTGGAGGGGGGTTTGGGTTGCAAACAATGAAAAGTCGCTCTGCGCATTCTGCTTTGGAGTCTGCTAGTGGTTGTGGTGCTGGTAAAGCTGCTGTGGTGTACGGCGTTGGTACCATTCCACCACCACCAGCACCACCTGAATTACCTTCATCATCTGGTGCATACTTCACCGTCAACTTATATCCTGGAGGATACTCAAATCCGTTCAATTTCTCTTTCGCATAAATAGCAGATCCCACCGAATTATAGACAACAAACGCCACTCCTCTCGACTCGCCTGTTGCGAAGTTTCGTTTCAAATCACACATCTCCATTCCTGGTATCAGATCAAATAAACGTGCTAAGTGATCCTGTGACACTGTTGGCATGACATTAACTTGCAAACGATTGCATACATTACCCATCGAACGTGCATCCGCAAAACCAACAGTAGTAGCGAAGGCGGGAGGAGCATACATATCATTGGTACCTATACTTGGTCCTCCAGAAGGGCCCACATCACCACCACCAACACCAAAAGGAAAGTACGAATCCGATGGTTGCAAGTCGCGCTCCCTCTTGATCTTGGCCGACTTTGGTTCGGCCATCACGGCACGATAAGATTTATCACAATTCTCCAAAGCCACTGCAGCATCATAGGGCTTAAAGAATTTGACATAACCGAACCCTTTGCTCTCCCTCGTTTTCCGATCCTTCATAACCTGAACATAATCGATCTCCCCGAACTTTTCAAATGCGTCTCGCAGCTGGTCTTCATCAGTTGTTTTGGCAATACTAACAAAGAGACGTGTTAAAGCCGTTTCATCATTGAAGTCTTCCGTCGACTTGGTTGATTTGGGCTGAGCGATGATAGCCTAGTATCAAGAGAAAAACATAACAAGAACACACATCAGACAGACAGAAGGAAAAGCCATGCAAGTTTCCATGAATCATAACGGTATCATAATGTACCTTACCAAACACATACGCAATTTTGGAGTAAGCAAATACATACAGACCGTTGCTTATGTAGTGAAATATTAATCTGACACCAGTTTTCAATGCCAATAATTATCCGAGTACACATTGATTTCTTGTGCATATTAATTGTTTGAACTGGAAGTGGTTTCATGGAAAATATATGGATTTGCCTCATCCAAAAGACTGGTGATATAAAAATGTGCCAAAGCAATCAAGTTTGAAGAGAAATTTCCAGGTAAAATTTTTCCTTGTAACTGAAATTGGTCTATCTTTTTTAATGGATTTACTTTAATATTCCTGATCTCTGAATACCTATTGATCCCCACAAGGCTCTCAAGATGGATAAGAAAAGCCCACTGCCCTAAACTACGACCACTTAGATACATCTTTCCTTCAGCTTTTTACCTTAGTTAAACGATACTGGATCTTCCCATCCAGTTCAGTACTAATTCTGCTCGGATGAAGCGCTTTTGACATGCATTAGCGACACATCATTTGTGCATTTTTCAAAATTCATGACATTTTTGGGAAATATAAAATTTACAGGAAACATCAAAAGCTAAGTTTCTTTTTGAAGATAAGGGTACCTACTTATGTATAAAAAAATAAATTAAGCTTTGGAAGTAGGCATTTTCATATTTTTTGGTGTCCTACATAACATCACTGCAAAGGAAATT
>JAAAKL020006155.1:0-18351 GCA_010016065.2 Carybdea cf. marsupialis auct. non (Linnaeus, 1758)
GATAAGAACTACTTCAGATTTTACTGGCGCTCTCTTTCAATCCGTTATAATCTCTCAAAGATAAGTAGTCTACTTAGTGCAAACGGATCTACGACGGTTGTTATCCGATTGCGAGCAAGTTATAGAAGGCGTCTTTTCACATAGGGTAACACTAAGGGACCTTGTCAAGATGCAGCTCAAGTTGCTTAGAAACAACAAGGGCTGCAAAACTAAAATTTTTCTTCACATATACATACATGAGCTCCTCTTACGTTTCATCCTATCAACTAGGATACTTATCAGTGCAATGACACTGTCCCAATGAATCGAAATTTGCAGTGTGGATACACGTGTTTGCGTGGCACATGCGACGTACAAGTTTGGTTTGTAAGCTCCCTAACACTCCGTATTTGCAGTGTGGCTACACGTGTTGTCTAAGACAACGTTTTACTCTAAAGGTCATCCAGAAGCAGGTATTCAGATATGGCTGATCACTACTTTTTATGATTTTAAGAATGGCCGTTAATAAACCCCTTCCCCCATCAAGTATTGAACTAGTACCCCTAAATTTTCAATTCTGGCTAGGGGACTTATAGGATCCTGTAAGGAACTTTTAAAACAAAAATAGTCAAGAATTTGACAAGTAAAGCAATCCATAAAGTAATTTTAACTCTTTTTTTACCACAATGATCAGCGATGTTCATGAACTACGCATTTTGAAAAAATATTTGATGGGTGCGTCCTCGTGTTTTTCCTCCATCTGCCAGACGAAACCAAGCTCTTTTTGTTTTAGTTTGAGCAAGACTTTCCATGTTTTCATTAAATCGTTCTACCTTGTATTTGCAGATCTTCCTTTTTTAATAAACACATCTTATGATTGTAGACCGCAAGGTAGAATATGATCAGTGATGCTCATGAACTACGTATTCCGAATAACGATGTGATGGGGGCATGTATCTACCAGACGAAAGCAAGTTTTTCAGGCGTGCCATGTCGTCGAAGAAACTGATACAACATAAACTCTTGTGCTTTGCTGATTGTCTTAAAATTGCACGAAATGATGATTTACTTACAACGATTTATTAAGAGTTGTAATAATAATGGTAAAGACAAGGCTTGGTAGAGGGATGCGTATAGATAGGAAAATGTAAAAGTGGGTTCGCAGATAAGGCGCACATGCTGACGGGTGCGTTTGTACAGAAAAATGTAGGGGATAAGGGTAGGCACATGCAAGATATGGGTATACCAACAGGACGTACATGTAGTAAATAGTGACAAAGAAGGCCGATAGGAGGTAGAGGTGGGTAGACAATTAGATAGGGGTAGAAGGTGGTAGGTAGGTAAGTAGATAAGTAGGGGTAGCAGTAGTTATGTAGATTGAGCTAGGTAGGGAGGGAGGAAAGTACGTAGAAGGAGGTCCATCGGAGTAGAGGTTGATAGATCGATAAGGGTAGAGGTGAGTTAAGTAGGTTGGGAGGTAGCTAGGCAGGTACATAGGAGTAACGTTGACTAGATCGATTGGGATGGAGGTAAGTAAATATATAGGTATAAATGTACGTATATCGATGAGATTAGATGTAGGTAGTTTGGTAAGGGCAGCAGTATGTATACAGATGAAGGTAAAAGCACGTACATCGGGGTAGATATGGGTAGACATTTGTGGCGGATGAAGCTTTGTTTGCTGAGCGGTAATGCCAATGCTGCCTCACTTCATAATGAGAAGCTTGGAATGCCAGAGTCAGAGCTCTATTAAACCTTGTATAAAATTTCAACCAACATCACTAGCAAGTCCTAGTAGAATTTATTGAATGTAAAAAGATCCATTTTGTCAAGGGCATTGTTTGATGTCGTTCAAGTTCCGCGTCAATTTTTCTTACCATGAAAATTGTCAGAACCAGCAACAAGTATCGGGAGTAGCCCGCTCTAACAACACTTCCTTTCTCTTTTGGAGGATTATCTGCTTTGTAAAACTGAAAAGGGTAACTTCCTTATTGAATGGGGAAACGAGTCCAATTTAACAAGGATGACCCACCTAGTTCTGAAGATTGAACATACTGAACCATCTTATAAGTATTTTAAAATAACCTGTTGCATGTGGATTGCAAGTGGATTGCAAGAGGATTGCCAATTGGCCTTCTGCAACAGGTCAGGACATGGGGGCATGGATAACTTGCCACAATAATTGCAGTTAAGGCGTCTACACGGAAATGGTATATTACTTTCGTAAAATTTTAAAAAAATAGATATTCTTTGTCGTAAACAACTTCAAAATGACTGCAGAACACTAAACATCTTAACTCCATTTTGGCATCTTGAATCAAGCTATGAGATCTATTGCTCATCTACTTACTATAGTTTCTTGTTGATGACATGCAGTTCTACGTGATCCATGTAAGATCTAGAAAAGTACACTCGTTAGCCAAACTTTCTGTTCTTAAGACGTTGCTTTGCAAAACGCAACGAGGAAACGGCCAGTCTATAAAGCACGACAAGAAAAGTACACAGCTAAAACAACAACCCATGCATCGAATTACCAATTCTTGTGAATTATTACTACGATACAAATCAATTGTAAAACGAATTCTGCGGATGAAATATAATTCAAATTGAACAAAAATTCAACAAAGCTACGCCAACACTCGGCGGAATTGTCATCAAATTTTTCTTTAAAAACATGGAAAATTACAATAGCATAATCAAGCCTGCGTAATCAAGGTTGTATAACATCGTAAAAGCACTGAGATCGAGTGTTAATGGCCTAAGGACTCATGATCTATGGATCGACGGTTTGAGTCCTGGTCGGCTTGAGTCCTGTTCGGCTTGAGTCAAGGTCGGCTTGAGTCCAGGTCGGCCTGCCGGTCTTCTAATCCACAGATTGCATTTACGATGTCGCGTCCTTAGGAAAGGTACTTCCTTCCTACTTCCTCCTACGTAGCCTACGCTAAGAGCTCCATATAGTGTCTATTAGTAAATTCATTTCTAAGTTAATCTCAACAAATCAACTCCCGCTCATTTTCTTAATACAAAACAACACCAGACAAGCCCATATTCGTTAAATTGATATGGAAGACAGCTGCTCATTGCTAAGTAATGAAAGGTATGAGCTATTTTTTAATATTAAAATTCGTGTTGAATTAAAATGAAAAACTATCAAATCAACAAAAGTGCAATAATAATAAAAGCAATAATGATGATGACGATAATAGAACTCTCTTGTGTACATTCTCACTGTTGTCGCTCAGCAAGTTCATTGGGGATAGAGAGTATTACTAAAAAAGATAATAATAATAATATTTCATTACTAACTAATCTATTTTGTATCGATGGTGCGACCATTGGATAGTTACGTACCCTGCGAGTCACAAGTGTGGACCAGGAGAGGGGTCTTTAAAACTGACTGAGTCACGTCTACGTGTAAGTAAGTACCTTAACATGGAAAGTTATAAAATTCCTTCTGAACTCTTAATATGACAATGATCATTACGGACAACGTTTAGAGGCCTTTTGATGCTTGGCCAGTTAGAGACTAATGTCGTATGCACACGTGTTGATATCACTATATTTAAAATTGGTTTCTTGGAAATGTGAAAACTCAAATCAGAAGACTTTACAAACAAAAATTTGCTCTGCTATGCACGCCCCTGTTTTAGACATGTTCCTTAGTTTTGGGGGCGTTTGACGTCACATTTATGATACAGGTGTCTGTTATTTACTTAACTAATAAGTACGTCAATAACTATCAAAATTAGAAACCAACTAACCAAATCAATTAGCCAATATACCAACCAAACAATCGACCAACTGATCAATCAACTGACCGACCGAACAACTAACTAAATATACAAACTAGCTAACTAACGAACTAACTAACTAACGAACTAATTAAGTAACTAACTACCTACTTACTAACTGACTAACGAACTAACTAACTAACGAACTAATTAAGTAACTAACTACCTACTTACTAACTAACTAACGAACTAACTAATGAAATAAAGAACTAACGATCTAACTAAAGAACGAACTAATTAACTAACAGACGAACTAAAGAACTAACGATCTAACTAAAGAACTAACTAATTAATTAACGAACTACCTAAAGAACTGACTAAGTTAACTACTAAATAGCAACAATCACTTTAAGTGGCTAATTGCATAAATTCTACACATTTACAAGAAAATTTTGTGCTTAAAATAAATTTGTCGAAAGCATATAAAACGGAGACAATCCTCAACCGGATTCAACGAACTTTATATTACAGTTTCTTCCTTGATTCTTTAGTCTTGCCAATGCAGATTTAGAACTGATTTAGACTTTCTTTTCCTACTTTCTTGGCTTTTGTAGTATGAAGGAAATTCCTGTGGACAGAAAAAGGGTACAAGTCTTAAATCTGGGTTACATCGTTTTTTTCTAGCATGAGTTTGAAACAAACAATGCTTCAAACAGACATACCCAGGTCTGCGCTCCACAGATGAGAAAATTTACATAAAACGTATGAGTGAACAAGACAAAATGTGTATTTAAGTGTTGCTGCCACTTTAATAAAATGAACAAGGAATCTGGCATTAAAGTTGCTCCAAGTTTCATGTCGGTGTTAATGTGAAAACAGTACAACAGTCGGGACCCCTTCAAAAGTCTATACATTCCATGTCCGATGTCATATCACCCTTCCATACCAAAACAATGGAAAACAGTAGTCAGTGAGCACAAAACCTGGTTAGACATCCAAACATTAAATATGAAATTCTGCACATCCATCCTTCTAGGGTATCTATAAAAATACTCGCCATACTCTGTAACAAGTTGAACGAGGCGAACAGTGTTAAACGTCGTATGATTTCCGTATGCAATTGCAGTGTATAATAGACCGACAGTGTACAATCTCACAGACGTTTCACAAACAGCTGAGAAAATTGCGAAATTAACATATTTTAGTTTCTAAATAACAGGGTATCAGGCTCGTGAACACTTGCCCTTACAGACATAAAATGAAATGTGGAAGGGCAGGCGAGGAAGCTAAGTATCTTTCATCTATTATGTATAGCCGAATGCAAATGGAAAAATTCTTCAACATAAAGTTGATGAGGTTGGGGTACAAACAAGCTCATAAAGAATGTCAACATCCTAAAGGGTCCTAATGCTCACTATTTCGGGTTGCAATGCAATGCCATATTATATAGATTTAGCCGTCCGCAAGGGGTGCATCAGTTATTAATTGAAATTAAGAGGCAGCTTGAGAATACAGAAATGTTAATATAATACCTACTTACCCCAAGGTATTGAAGAATGTCTCCGATTGGTATATAAGCCTGTGATATAGCCCCTCGTCCAAGATTTCACAGATTACTTCTCTTTTAGTATTCATTTTTGCAACATCACACAACTGTTATAAAAAGAATACGACGAAGTACACACACAAAGCATTGATCAGAAGGCACAATTCACAAGCCCATGCAAGTGATTCTAATCACTCCTATAAGGTGTCACAACTTCTAATTAAGAATCCATTTTATTCTAATGAAAAACACTCCAGATTGGGAGCGGAGGTATTAGACGTCCCTTTCTTTAGACCAAGCCCTATCAACTGAGCTACCGAAGCAGTTGACCTCTGGCTTGACCATATCCATCTACAATACACTGATCACTCTCGTGTCTCTACTGCACGTCACCACATGAAATTCTAGACAGATATAGTGCTCCTTTCCTTTTTGAAGTGTTTTATGTCATGACTTGCAATTACTAGGTCTTCACGTGCCGTGTCATAGCCGTATCGGTTAAATAAGAGGTGGTCTAATGCATAGCAATTAATAGATTATACCTTACAAGGCAAAATAGTAATAGGGTCAAGCCACGGGTTTGAAACATAGCAGAAATCAGGCTGCATGTTTGTTTGTACGTTTAGATTTTCGGTAACTCCTCTTCCCAAGATAAAGATATGCCTGGTGTAAGGGTGAATAGGGCAAACGTTGTGGTTCATAAAAACATCAATTTGCGATTGGCCGAGGAAGTTACACTCTTCAATGACATATGTGGCAGATTTTTAAGTCATCATAACAATACACGCATTGGTACAATTGCTCTAAAGAATATCGAAGTTGTAGTAAATATTGTAGCATGAAAAAACAGACAAAATACAAAAGAGGAAGGGCCAATAATCGAGTCCATTATTTGCAAATTGCCCGGAAAGATGACTGCCTACTCCTTTCAGGTTTACACTTGCTGTCCACACACACTTCCAATGGTGCTATCAAAGAAGCCGACCATTGCGTCGAAATGTATTAATCTATGGCATGTGACTTGCCATAACACATCTCTAGTTAAACATAGCCTGTAATTTACTGACGGCGAGCTGTGCCACCCTAGACAATTCCCCAGTTTGGAAGGCGCAACAAATAATGTTTTCACAACAACAAGTGAAGAGTTATAAAGAGACGATGCACTTATGAAGTAGTCAATTTGGAGACTCTCTTGTCGCTAAGATCAAAACAAGACATTATAGGGCCATAGGGGATTAACATTATAAGGGCATGCACATTTACGCGTGCGGTAATGGATTATGATTGTACTAAAAAGGAAAAAATTCTTCCTTCCACTGTCCACTCAAAAAGTACTCTGTAGCATCATTGAAAGTCATGTTTGAGTCGCCGTCGTCGTGTTTACCCTATCCAACCGTTGCTTTTCGAATTACAGAGAGAAATCTCTTACGATTCTCAGCTGTTCTACGGGCTTGTATCACTGGGGCCGAACACTTCAGTCATAGTTCTTTCCTATCCTACTTTGCACCTTCACCTCATTCTTATTCCTGGGATAGAAGTCATCCTCTAGCATGATGTAACATGTTTGAGTACAGTCTGGTAATCTCCAACAAAAAACAAACAAAGACCATACTGTACACGGGTTAGAATATTTACCTTCTCAGCTAAATGATATGAGATAATATTGTCACTTTTGTCATGCACTATCAATAGTGGAGAGGCGACGTCATTGATCCTAAAGGAAATAAACGATAACTTCAAATTAGAGGGAGCCACCTATACAATCTCAGAGTAGTAGCATATGAAGGACTGGTTTGTGGTTAAGCTGAAGCAACTAATTTCAATATAAGATTTAAGTTGCCAGATATTAGAGTACTTACAACTTAACTCAGGAAAAAGTGTAACATCTGCATAGTTCAGTGCTCCACTTCATTTCTTTTAATAATAACTAAGAAGCACACAGTCAAAGGATATCGTTCTCATCATACACTTATAACAATGTTAGCTTCGTTCTTCCGTATTTATTCTATCGGAAATTCCATGCATCTTCCTCAACGGGACCAATTACAAAATCCGTCCGTTTTCGAATTCCTAACTTTTTGACCCCCTCTATTCCAGTGTTACGCCTCGTTTATTTCAATTTATATTCGCTCTATGTCTGTTAATAATGGTACAATGAGGTACAAATATGAAACTACAAGGGCAACGATATTGTGAAAAAATAAAACCCAGTAAGCTAAAATTTCTTATAATCCTTAATGTAGTCTGCCAGCTCCACAGCCATGAAACTGATTGAATCGTAATCATGAACTCCAGAGTCCCCAACAGGACCCAGGTGCGACTAAAGCGTTGCACTCGCGAATTCACTCGCTGGCTAGTCATCTAGTGTCTTAGAATGGTACACTATAATTGAAGGCTGTACGAAGAAACCAAAGACGTTTTGCATACCTAAACAAATACGTTATTTCAGTACGCAACGAAAGTTGGAGTCAAATGAAAAGCGGTCAAGCTCAGATTAAAAGGGAAAAATGAACGCCATTAAAAGCACCCTGCAGCCCACGAACGTAATCCACGGGCTTAATAATCTAACCCCAGATTACTTGCGTGTACTTGAGTAAACGGAATTCCTTCCTTCCTGCGAGATCCTCCATCGATGTAATTGAGGTGTGCTAATGCGTTCCCGCACTAACTCGGCGAACTCCTTCTTTGATTGTGTTGTACGCTTTGCTTGATTTATGTCCACTCCACGTAGGCCTATCTTTGTAATCTTAACCCATGGATCTCGTTAATACGGATTTGTTGCTTTAGCAAACATCATTTTCTTTGTGATTGCATTGTTGTCCTATCTACACACATAGGCACTACATTTCAAGTACTGGGCACAGCTAGTTACATATCATAGCATTTACTGAACTTATGTTTCTATGGCACCATCCGAAGCCTAGTATTATTGCATGTAGTTTTCACGAGTTTCACGTGTTTCGACGTCAGTGTGTCACGGCCACGTGCGACGAATCACGTTCTCACGACACAAGCCTTCCACTTTCATACTTTGCTGCGAGATATATATTTATTTACATAAAAATGACAATGATCAATTACTTTAATAATTTGCGATCAAATGAATCCACACATCTTTGCACTAACCTCTGGTCACTTCTGAATACGTCTGCCTGTTCTTGTATCAGGAGATAAAGCCAATCCGGGGGTAAAAATCTCACGGGCTAGATAGAAAGAGAAGATCATAACGATTTCGTACAAAGGATTGTCAGAATATTCTGTTAGAAATGCTAGTGTTAGACTTCCTTACATATCAACTAACGAACTAACACTGTGGAACTTACCTTCATAAAGTTGAACTGATGGGGACTGAGTTATCACTTCTTTTCATGAAAGTCCTTTCTGTAGCCACAAGGGTTATAAAAATTTTCATTTTTCTAAAAGATTTGACTAATTTGAAATCTAAACTTATCGGTTAAAATTTGTCAAAATCCTCGATTTGTCAAGTTCCAACTACGTACTTCTCATGCCAAATTATCTCCTTTTCATTCACATTTAGCTATTGGTGCTATTTTGACATAAATGCGCATCATCTACTAAGCGTGGAGCGCTAGATGGCTGATGATGACTAGGGAGGAGGAGTTAAAAATCCAAAGTGTGGAGGCGCAGTGTCGTCAAAAGACATCTAATTAAAAACTTGTCGCGCTGAACGCGTCAAAATGGTCTTTCAACCGCTAGACAGTTTCATAATCTGTAATTTGGTTATCTTGTAGTGAGGCCATTGAACCTGGCAATCCGCCCGATTCGGGCAAGGCAGTGAGGCAATATCAACAGGCATCCAAAATTTCTCTGTCTCCTTGGCAAGGGACAGTAGTTAAGTGGCAAAGCATCGTACGTTGCGCAAACTGCGAAGACCGCGAGTTCGATTGCCCGTGGTCTTATGACATTTCACCTTCGAGACTTTATAAAACCCATGTCTAACTTCAGTCATTACAATCCTACAGGACACTAGTGCTACTCAATTTCCTTCAGTTGTGTACCAGTAAATACAGTAAAATTTATATTTCGGTAACCGTTTTAATCTTGATGTCAATAAAGTTTCAGTCAAATATTTCTCTTGAATTTTCCACTTTCTACTCCTCCCTATGGCAACTCAAAAGAATGTACTAATTCTTGGGTATAGTTCATTAACTAGACCACGAAAAAGTACTTCCGATTTCTGGAATGATAATTTCTGGCCACGAGTTTTCAAATCGAAGTAGAAAAAAACCCCATTGAAACCCCATCTGATTTCTTTCTCACAAGTCTATTGACAAACACCGCTCGATAATATAAATTTCCATAAATTTCCGTCCGATCTCCTTATACTTAGACCAATCTTTGGGTTCGTCGTCAAAAGGAGACGTGTTGAGGTCAACGTGTGCCTGTTTAACGACAGTAAAGTAACAAATTCGAATATGTAGGAGAGAATTGCAATGAAAATGCAAGATTACTAAAAGTTCCAGCCAGGACTTGGCTGTCGTGGTTTATTGCTACATCGATAGGAATTATTGCAACCAAATGAGAGTTATCGTACATCTCACTTGAGGTGCAAGGGCGGCACTTTATCGCTAAATATCTTGCTTCAAATGTAGAAAAAGCTTTGTAATCCATGAAATACTGCAAGTCGCTAGTTAAGGCAAATCAATGCCTGTAAGAATACTTAATAGCTTATTCGACAATCAAAGCTATTTCAGGATTCATTGTTATACGTTTGGCCACGCCCTTATTGATATGTCAAAATTTGCCTTCCTTTCCTTTTTTTGGTGGCATTCTCGATTTCGAGCGTAGCTTATTGCCCACCTAGAGTGAGCAGTGTCCTGGGGACAGTGCACATTTACAGGGGTGGTCTCCCGTAGCCTTCCCCAACTGATCGTCTCTACATCGGGCTAGGCTGGATTCGAACAACCAACCTGTAGCTTGTGAGTCCTTAACCAATAGGCCATGGCGGCTTCCTTTCCTACGCCATCCCAAAAAATCTGCTACGTATACTCTCCTCTCTAGGCGTCGCGCTGGTTACCCTTTTAAAGTTCAAATCACGCATTGCACAGAGAAAGTCGCCATCAAGAGAGAGCAAATATGTACGTTAAGTCCACTTGAGGCGGACTGGGAGCCCCATCAGCTACTAGGATGAGAGAGAGGGAGGATGTGGCGACAATTACAGAAGCAACGTGCCACGATAGCCAAGGTCCTGGGTTCACATATTATTGTTAATACTGCTTCATTTTGGTAGCCAGTTTTAAGACAGCAACTAAAAATACACCTATAAAAATTCTAAAAATCACTTACTTTTGTAAACGGATGTTCAATAGCAGCATCTCGCACGCTGCTGAAAGGAGCTTCCAGAATAACCCCATTTGGAAGAAGACTTGATTCTGAAAGGAACCATAAGCTATACTCGAAAGGACAAATATATTCTATATATAACAGCGCTAAAGGTCTTACTTCTTTACGTTGAGAAATACTTCATTTCTTTTTCTTCTGCTACCTGTACGTTAGATATGTGAGCGCTTTGTACTTATATAAATGATCATAAATTGATACAAATTAGATTTTTCTAAAAGAGCTGACGGATTAATCGAATAAGGCGTTTCTGTATTAGAGCAATTTTGTTTGACATTTAAGATCCTGGTTATTGGTTCTTGCGGTCCTCTTGCGGCAATTCATCTTTTGTCAAATAAAGATAAAAAAAATTAAACATTTTCCTGCTATCAAGATATTATGCAATAACCTTTTATCAACGATTTTTGTCACCCAAAGTAAGACACCATACTTGCGGACATGAAATAACAGCCTACAAGTAATCAGTTACAAAGCAAATAATGTTTTCAAGGTGGCCTGGATTATAACTCTTACAGTCAAAAGTGCACTTGAAACGCAGTAACTTGGTTGATAAGTTTTAAAACTAAGCGACTGTAGGCACTAATGAAACAGAATACGTCACCACTGGTGAATGGTTGGAAGCTAATGTGGAGACTTGAGAAATGAAGTATATACCATAGGGGCTTCCGTAGCTGGAGAAACTCGTCATTAGTGAGTGGTACTGGGTTCGAACCCCGTTCCGACATATTTTCTCGACATATCTCTCCATTGTCTTTTCAAAACTTATTATTTCACATCCTCTCGTTTCCACGATACTTCTCAAATTCCAATGGGCTCTGAACAGATTCATGGGCCAGATGGCAGTCGATTCATGCTGAAGAGACCGGTTTCCAAATTGCGGAGAGCATGGTACTAATATTTACTGGTGACGGAGCGAGAGGTAATTCGGTGACTAGAGAAATAAACTAAGCTATCATCGAGATAGCTGTAACACCCTGTCAGTACGTTAATTCCGGGTTCCACTCCCGCCGGGGGGGGGGGGGTTGCGTGGTACTTCGCTACTTTGCTAGTCGCTAGTATAATTCCGAAGTTCTCTTCTCTATAAAACTTAACTGCTGTAGAAATCTTTGGAACTTAATGGCATCATAAAAATACTAACGTACGTAATCACCGTTCACGGCACCGAGTGGCCATGAAGATTGAATTACATCTAATCACAATCACATGCAACTAGAAGGAACATTAAAAAATATGTATCCACGTTGGGAACAAAACGACATATTAATCTCAACACAAGAGGCAATTTCAAAATGTTCAATACCGGGTCATATCTGTATCAGTGTTGCCCGATTAGAAAACAAACCGTATTGTTTGCCAGTCAATGAAATTTATACCTAGCCATGCTTTCAAAATAGCCAATCATAACTCTGACTGTCAGATTGATGATAATGTGATGTCGATGAAACTGAATGGCGAACCGAAAAGGGCAAATGAAAAGACAAATTCTTTTTGTATACAAATGAATGGTTTTCTTGCTTTCATGAGGACAGATTTTAGAACGGCCAAGTAAAAAACACCGTTGGGTATAGGTTTCATTGATTCCATTTTCAGTTTCATATTCTGGCAATTTTGTACTCTGAGAAGTGTTGGAGGAAAAAAATTTAAATACTGAAATGAATTAGATACTTCGTTGCAGTTTTATTGTTTTGGAAAACTAAGAATGACATACAAACAATCCCTATCGTAATTTACACCTCTGCCATGGGAATAGGGTGACTGACTACATCACCTGAATATGTATTAAATTCCACCGAGCGAAAACGTTAACAAACAAGAAATAGTTCGATGTACATCTGATTAATCTGATAACGAATGAACCTGACACTTACCTCCAGTGGATAGATTCTTGGCGAGACCAACTGCGACCCTAAAACGGGAAACTTCGATGTGCAAATAAAAGAGGAGTATACCTTCCTACAAAATGTACTTTCACAGCCCTAGGTCCTTCAAAAATATAATATACCTATCGCTTTTGGATAAGTCGACTATAAGGTAAGATGTCAATTTTCAAGTAAAGTACAAACCACTATCAAAATCTGGATGCAACGTTTTACCACAGCTCAATTATGAACGTAATGTCAGAAACCTGGACAAACATTTACATAGTTCTTTACACTAACTGCCGCTTTTACTTTAAAACTAATGAACTGAAACTGATTAACATCTGACCTGGGGGGGGGCACGAGTGGCGCACCCCTTCCATAAATATGGCAGTAGACAACGAAGAGCAAGTATTCTTGTTGCCTCCGACTTCTGTCGAATTACTTTCTCTTCTCTAACATGCTCCTTGTGTCAAAAAGTAAACCAGTGTTGTTCACTACAACTTTATCTAAACAGTGGCAATACGTAAATGTGATAGGAAAGGCCCAACCAGAAAGTAGCCCTTAATTTCTTTTTCTCAGACGATAATGGCTATAACATATTTATGCACACATCAACAATTTTTAAACGACCTTTGTTGTGTAAAGTCAATTTAACATGCTAAACACGTTGTTTAGGAAAAAAGGTGGATTTTGAAATGATAGACGTGGTGGAGCTATAGATGGAACTTCTACAAACTCTATTGATAAACTAACATCTAAACGTTGTACAGCTGGCTCTCCATCATGTCTACTCCTACTAACCCTACTTTCCCTTTAATCTTGGAATAAGCCTTGTCATATATTGTTGACCGAAAGGGTTTCAAATTGACACCTTCACTGATAACGGAGGCCGTTTATTTTACATACATTTAAGAAACAAGTGTCTATAGCTTCAAATTAGCCAAAACAACAGTAGGTTCTCTTCAACAATTTCTCGTAACAAATCATAAATCACTACAGCAAGGGTAACAATTACGGGACAACCTGCAGCCGACGTAAGTGTTTGACTCTTCATGTTCATAAAGCGCATTGACGGTTGGCGAATGCATGTACACAGACTGATATCTCTACAGATCGTAGGCCAGGAATTGTTAGATGTCTTACTCAAGACATGAGTATGTTGCCAGATGCGGCCATGGAAGGCAACTTATTCACTCAAGAGATTCAAGATGACGGTCTTGGAACAATAAGTACTTCATGCTGATAATACCATTCACAGTTAAAGTGACGTTAAGTCACTTCATACTGATGTAAGTCAAGACAGAGATAATATGCTCATGTATTGCTTAACAAAAGTCTCGTTCCTAAAATTTATTTGATCAACAGACAACCTTTACGATGTTTGCTTTGTTGCAATTAATGCTAGACTTTGCCACTCTAGAAGCAATGCGATAAAACATAATCAAATCGACCACACCACTTTTAACCCTATTGTGCTCGGGGGCGGGGGTGGAGCAAACTAGCAAACTTTTGCCTGCCATTTCCCGCCCTTATATATTGGGGATTTTAAACATCGACCTTTACTTTCACCATTTCTGTTACCAAATACCGATACTTCCATTTAAAAGGCCCGTAGTAGAATGACGTTAAACATTTGTATGAAAAATGTTAGTTAGAGTCGAAAAGTTACCAAAATTCACCTAGAAACGGCTATTTTTAAAGTATTTTTCAAACTTTCCTATTTAAACACTTTGATTTCAGAGTTAAGTGCTATAATCATTTTGTTTACAACGTACTCTATACAAGAAAACAACATTGCAACAGTCTACTGGAAGTAAATGAATAAATTTGAACACTTGGAGGCAATTTGAGAATGACATGAACATGTACTGAAATGTCATGTCAACCAGCAGAGCCAAGTAACTTTGGTACAAAAGGAGCCCCATATCTCATCAACTATAGCACCTCTATCAAACCTTTCTCACCATCTAAGTAGTAAAGGATAGTAATAAAAATATGTCGATATTCAGAACTGTGATATAAGGTTATGAAGCAATAATGGGGGATTCAAAAACCACCGAAAAAAATACGTTGAAAGAAGTATCCTGGCACAAAAGTGCAACAACATCTTTCCTACTATACATAGTTATAGAATAAAACGTCAAGTAACAAGTATTTCGATACGCAAAAGATCCCAAGGAAATACTGTTAATTTTGCTCAGAACGCAAATTTGTGAACTCGGCTCAGATAAGAAAGATTTTGATCAGAATGTTTTTATCCTTAAGAATGCGTATACATGTTGACATTTATTCAAGATTTACTCAAAATTTGAGTGACTACCTTTATCAACAAGAAGAATAATATAGGACAAAATTTTATCTCGTATGGAATTTCAGAAAATCAACTACGGCTATATTATCAACTTGGAATGTTACTATTCGTCAACTGTCTTTCTTTACAAAAATCATTCACGTCTATAAAGGCAGATAGGAAAAGGTGAAAGGCCACAAATGATACACGCAGCCAACCGTTTGTTTTACAACTGACAGCAAGCGTAGCAGACACACTGGTATCACATATTAACCAGTAGTAGTACTTTTGTGAATTCTAAACATACCCAGTCCCAAGAGAATGTCCCCAAATATATACTGAATGGGCTCCTGCTACCTCTATTAGCCAATTCCAAGCAACGTTGGCATCTGATATGAGGCCTAAAAATGACAAATCGTGAAGAAAAATAAATACTAAATTAAATAAGGAGGCAAAGAAAAGATAAAAATAATGAAATACGTAAAATATGAAAAATGAAAAAGAGGGAGGAGCAGACGAGTCAGAGCCTTTCCCTCTTTTTACAAGTTCTTCCAAATTCCTCCATTTCCCTTCCTACAACATCTCTCTTGCCTTTTCAGTCTCTCTCCTTAATTTATTATTCAACTGCCTATACTTCCTGCTCCCTTCTTCTGTGGCTATGTTTTCCCACCTACTTTGTTCTTCCATTTTTGTTATTATTTCCTCAGTCACCAACGGTTTCTTCACTCGCTCACCACTTTCCTGCTCAACTGTTTCTTTGGCGCTCATTACAATCGCCTCTTTAAGTTTGTTCCATCTTTCTTCAACATTCTTACTTTTCTTCTACCTTTTGTTGGTACTCTTCAGATAACTCCTCCAGTTTTTCCAAACTCAATTTCTTCTTCTTTTGCTGACCAGTCTCTCTCATCACCCATGCACTGTTTGTGACTGCAACTAAGTGGTGGTCTGAGTCACAGTCTGACCCTGGATAGCTGCAAGCATTCTTTATACTGTTCTTAAACCTTTGCCGGACTAGGATATAGCCAAGTTCGTATCGCCTTCTGTCTCCTGGAGCTTTCCATTTATAACGCCTTATCGTTGGCTGTTGAAAGCACCTACTTGAAACAACCATGTTCTTTTGCTCTGCAAAACTGATGGGTTTCTCTCCTTCTTCGTTTCTTTTACACAGCCCAACATTTCCAACCACATTAGCATACTGCTCTTTACCAACCACTGCATTCCAATCTCCCATGACTACAAGTTTTTCATTCCCAATTTCTTCTTCAATTGTTTCAACCAATAGGTCATACACCTCGCCCATATCTGCTTCCTCATAATCTGATGTTGGTATATACAAGTGCATAACGACTACTCGTATACCAGTTGTGGTTTAGTTTTCAAATTTCATTTGTAATGAAGGCACTACTAATTCTAGCATCTAGCATCAAGCAACGGATTATGTTACGGAAGAAATATATTGCATTACAGATTATTAAGCTTAGATATTTGCACAGTTCTGCTCGCAATAGGACAAGCACCACCGCGTATCAGTGATGAAGCAAGTACTACGCAACTGTCGACAGGAAACGACACTATTCCCAATAAGGTAACTATAGTACTCCACACCATCAAAGATCAGAAAAATGTTACCGTCTTAACCATCAAAGTAGAAGATAAAACAAGTGGAACGGGTGAGCAAGGAGTAATGTGCCTCCCTAATTTTTGAAAGGTCCACATTAGTTTAAACACAATCACACATGTCGGGGAAACACTGGGTACGGGATGTCCCAAATATACTTATTTGGTTATTTTGCTATACAAAAGCCTAACTTTAAACGGTCAAATACAAATCTGCCAGGATATTTTTGATAAAAATTTCGGGCATAAAAGGTTGTGCACCCACCCAGGCTGAATGGTGCCGTAAGTTTATGGGCAGAGGCCCAGGGGTCTGTTACAAATATATACTGCGCAAAATAGCAATCCCTCAAATTCTCTTCGTCATACAAACACATGAAAAAATGCTGAAAT
Source organism: Carybdea cf. marsupialis auct. non (Linnaeus, 1758) (assembly GCA_010016065.2). Lineage (NCBI taxonomy): Eukaryota > Metazoa > Cnidaria > Cubozoa > Carybdeida > Carybdeidae > Carybdea > Carybdea cf. marsupialis auct. non (Linnaeus, 1758). The sequence goes on from JAAAKL020006155.1 coordinate 16,777, forward strand.
TAATTGCATGATATCATAAATGATATTCTACAATCATCTCATGTAGTATCAATTACAGATATGCTGCTGTAGTACTCTTCACCAAAAGGTCTGCGGGTGCGAGTCCACGTATTCCATAAGTCTACAATAACCAAGCAGTATGCAATGATATTTGGAGTTCATGATGTACTCTGGTGATTGTAAAACACGAATTAAATCTTGCGAATCTGATAACCGGAACCTTTCTAATTGTTTGCGATTCGGATCAAATGTTTCCAATGTTTTTGGACATCTATCAGAATAAAATATGCCAGTGACACCCACAAAGAGCTTTGGTTCAGTGAGTCTGCATGCATTTGGAATATCATTTATTTATAAATGATTTATGGAGTTCCTGATGTACTCTAGTGATCGTAGGCTACGGACTAAAACTTGAAAATCTGATAACCGGAACCTTCTCAATTTTTTGCGATTCGGATAAAAAATTTCTGATATGTCCAGACCGAATATTTTTATTTTCACACTCGATACGCTACAAGAAATTGCAAGGGGGATCTACATACAATCTTCATGTGTTAAACAATGCTTGAAAATGAAAAATGCTGTAACCCACCCCCCACAGTTACATGATTTGTCCCATTTATGGTCTTGACGGTCTTGACTTACCTTCCTCTGATGGAGAACCATCCGAATCCGCAAAACCTGGGTACAGGAGAATCGTAAAATAAAATTTGTGAGAAGACGAAGTTGGTGATTGAATACGGGATGGAAGTATCCAATAACTTGCCCCAATTCTGTGGTTTTATACGTACGATTTAATACGTTTAAAAATAACTCCTCTACACAAAGTATTAGGAAGTGATATCAAACCTGTTATAAAGAATGTCCGAAAAAAGAGGATTTCAAATGATCAGCTTCGAAAAGATACCAGAGAAATATGAATTATGTCATCACTGGGATGGTCCATGACTACTTTTAATGATCGATAGTTTCAAATCTTCTCTTCTTCATAATACTTTGAAACTTTCAATGAACCTTGAACAGATTGACAGATATCTGTCCTTCCATTATCAAGTCGCATGGCACAGAGGCTGGTCTCCAGATTACGTAGGGAGGAGGTTGATGTCTACTGGTAAAGAATCAGGGCTTATTTGGAAGCAGGAGCAAGAGTATCCATCCCGTACACTTTCGTCAGACATCGTCGTCCACCCAACCCATATGGTGGGGCATGAGCCTTGGGTATGTGGGCCACCGGTCCGTATCCGGGTGGTGGAATATGTTCTGTATCTCTGGTAAGTTCAATGTTCTCTAGTTTCATAAAAATTGAGATCAAGAACCGCATATTTCACGGACCCGTGATAAATCTTTACTATTAACGCCAAAATCCGGCGGAACCTATCACTTTAGAGAAGAACGGATTTTCTCTCTCATTGATACACTGACCTCTAGAAAACACTGGATCGAGCATCTTCCGTCTCAATGCGAGGATAGTCGTTGGACGCCATTTCAGCCCCCATCAAACAAAGCTTATAAACAATGTTACGTAACATAGTGGACCTTCCCGTGCTATTTTAACTAATGGGGACTAGTACTCGT
>JAAAKL020006156.1:0-18350 GCA_010016065.2 Carybdea cf. marsupialis auct. non (Linnaeus, 1758)
TGGGTAAATAATTTCGTTGATTCCCTTTTCGGTTATTTTCTGACGAATTGTACTCAGAGGAGTGTCAGACGAAAAAAGCTTTTTAGTACAAAATGAATTCGCTATTTCGTGTAGTTTTATTATTTATCTCTGTAATTATTATTGTGGGGTTTTCACTCCTTCAGATGCCTCCTGGTTATAAATCCTGTAAGGCCATTTGATTTTCAGTATCTACCTTAGTAGGATTCTGTTTTATTAGTTAATTTTCTTTTCTAGTGCGCTTTTAATGCTCCAGATCACTGTGGTGTGTAAGAAAATGATTGCTATAAGTGCACTAAACAGTGTTTTTTCGGATATTTAAGGGCGCTTTGTTGCTCTCTAAGATGCAGAGGCTAATTTCTTTTATATCAATAAGTCTTCATTTATATCTAAAAGGGATTCTACATGTTTGCACGTTTTCCAGTCCTCTTCTCTTTTTGTCCCATTAACTATCAGATTTCCGTTGCTTTAATATGACCGGTTGTTCTTGTTTTATGTTGTCAGTACGGTTTTTGCTAATACTTTCCAACTAATGTTATTGGCGTTTTGCTACTTCAATGTGAATGCTCATTCTGCTGGTATTTGTGTCTATGGATGATCATATAAGTCCAGTGGTGTTTTCACGTTAATATTTGTCGGTAAACGTTTTGATGAGCATGTCTTTGTTTGAAAACAATTTACTGCCCGCTTGCATTATTTTTGTTTGTAATCATTTTGACGGGTTTATATATGTTGGTAAACTTTTCTGTTGGACATTTATCATTAAGTTTTTTTGGCAGTTCATCGAACTACATATGGACCATATATTTAGGGAACCTCCGGCGGGTGGAGTTAAATCTGCAATGCCGCAACGTAAAAACTAAGATTTTAATTCTAGAAATTTACCTTCATAGGAAAGCTTATCATGTAGATTTAGTGAATAGTAAGGTATTGCAACTGAATTGTTGGTCTTACCTAGATTGTTCCAAAACAATCGCACTCTATCAGCCCGAAAGAAACTTCTGTTAGCAAGTGCAGCAGAAATGTCCAGTCGTGGATACTCAAAAAGACGCACAAAAGACGGTGCTCCCTGAAAGAAGAAAACACGTACATGCGATAACAATTTGTAAACTGGTGCAATATGCAGGTAGAAACACACTAGAAACAACATGAAAAAGCACAAATATTTTATGTAGGAAATGAGAAGGGCGCTTCTACTCGCAGTTTGGCTTAGTTAGAATAGTCGGAGTAAACGATATGCTAGAATTTAACGGTATGATGTACAGTATGAATTGGGGACGGTCAAAAGTTTGCTATGGCCTATGCCAAACTATTTTGAGGGTATAATCGAGAGACCTATCTTGGGACAGGCAGCTGTTAGACCAGTAGTTTGTCTTTTACATATTTACGTGAATAGAGCCATATGGCCCTACCGTAAGAAGAGATTTTAACAGTATCAGCACCTACTTAACATTAGTACCAAATTTTTAAAGTTTACCTTTCAGGAACCCTATGCACAGTACAGATATTTTATACATTTTGATAGAACAGTCTGATGAAAACGGCAGCAAAATATTACAGATAATGTGTACTTCTTGAGTTTTAAATATATATATATATCTATATATTTACTCAATCTGCAGACAGAACTGTTTCGCCCTTTGTGGGCTCATCAGTGCAGAACAGAGCGTTGAGACTGAATTCTAGCTATGTAACTAGCAAAGCTGCTACAAAGCAATTTAAAGAATTCATACTTAAATACATACATACATACATACATACATACATAAATACATACATACAAACATACATACATACATACATACATACATAAATACATGCATACATACATAAATACATACATACATAAATACATATATACATACATAAATACATACATACATAAATTCATATATACATACATAAATACATACATACATACATACATACAAACATACATACATACATACATACATACATACATAAATACATATATACTAGCTTCTCTTAGCAAACAGCTACTTCCAATAGACCATCTCGAAACCTGTGATATTTCATACGAAATAATAATCTTTTAATTAGGTCTGTGAATGCTACTACATGCATTGTCAAAACCAAATTAGCCTGATCACAAAGGATACCTTGTATTCTCAAAACTCCTCTATGGTGAGCAATAAAGTAAAGATATGCTCTGCAAATGTTCTTTCAGGCCTGAAACCTGCTTGTTTCTTAAGAAGGAGTAGATCAACAACCTCTCTCATGCGATTTAGAATCATTTTTACAATATACTTTACCAGGAAAAAACAGTAGCGTCACTCCTTTCCAGTTATTGCAGTCACTAAGTTTGCCCTATGGGGCTTTGCACACAACGATACCATTTTTGCCAATCTTCGGAAACCGTTAAAGATCCTCAAACCTGGTTAATCGATGTTTAAAGCACAGTATAAGAGTATACTTTACTGATTTTTGTAGCTTTTTTGAACTCTTCCCTTATATACCCTTCTGTACTTAATGGGTAGTATTTCAGGCACTTCCTTACTTGTGTTACGGCTGTAAGCTTTGTTCTTTTTTTTTTCAGGGCTTCAATAAACGGCTCTATCCATTTCGCTATCTTATACACCCGTCCAGTTAACTGCTCTACCTATCTTGCTAACATAATTTCTCCATTAAATATACCTTCCTTCGACTTAATTTGCATTGAACAGAACTTGAATTTGCCAGTGGTTTTCATGTCGATCCTGTGCACCCTTCACGTGTCGTTTGGTGCAGTTGCCTCTTGAAGATGTTCTGAGTCACAGTCACAGAACGTAAGTGAAGATACATTTGTCTCAAAACATTGCCTCTATTGAAGCTAAGTTGGAATTTGGTCCCTATAAGTACGATCATAAAATCGGTACAATTGTTGATGTTTTAAATAGGAAAGGGTTTGCTGTGAAAGGTAATTGCATAACATATCACAGTCATACAAGCATTACAGGTTCAAGCATGGAATTGTGGCATCAAAAGGTAGAGCAAATTAATACCAATAGCCATTTTAAAGATGAATAGAAGGAAAATTGTCATTGAACCGGCGTTGAAGTCGTCTGAGAAGCCGATGATTTGTGAGAGTTGGGTGATGGGAAAATGCACAAGAACCACAGTTCTCAAGAAAGATGGGGATAGAGGAAAGGGGGTTGTTAGAGATTATACCATGTCATACCTTGAATGGAAGGCTCAATGCAAAGTAAAAGTGATGACGTCACAGATCAAAAGTTTTTGAAATAGTAAGGCTTGAGTCCAAATATCTGAAGGCAGCCCTGGAATAGGCTGTTTCTCCAAATACCAGACCTGTAGTGTATATAGTGTTTAAACTAGAGGCGTCTGAAATTCAAAAATCTCTGCTCAAAACTCTGTTAGTATTCCTTGGATCGTTCAGTTAGGATCCAACATCATATAATAAGGTTTTGTTAGAGAGATTCAGAAACTGAATCTAAAATTCAAGCATTTTCAAAATCATGACGTCACACTTTCCCCCTGAACAAAGACAATGTCTCGTCTTCCTTTGACTTGCGAAGTACTACCGAAATTAACTGAAGTTTATCAAAAACAAGTGGATCTGAGAAATTTTGAGCGTTTCCTTTATTGTGCCTTCCTTTCGAAACTTCTATTTTGTTAACATAGCTGACAGATGGGCGAGAAGAGTAAAGAGTTAAATTCGCCAATTATTACTGAGTACGTGAATTTTGCACTGATATATTTTTAAGAGATTGCTATTCGGAACGAATAGGCCGTTCCCTAATGCAGAACGTAATCGCCGAAAAAATGTTTCTAGTCAAATATAAGAATGGATTTGGTCTGTACTACACTGCAATAATCTGTCATACAACGTGTGTGCGGTGGCTCTAAATACCTCAGTGTGTCTATTTAACGCGAGCCTTGCGCCAGCAGTCCTTCCAAGCTTCAAGACTGACTGTAAGTCAAGTGTTTTAATCTCTATATTAAATAAAGCGTTATAGGACGGAATAACCTTTCATTCACACCTTCAAAAGACTGTGGAAAATTCAGAACTATAAACCTTTTCAATAAAGTTGTTGGTAGTTGCTGGGGAGTTGGCATTGAAAATCTGCACAACTCTACCCTTGCTCTGCATCTCTCCCGTGCTGATTGCGCAACTCCAATATGAGTCTAATATCACTTTTAAAAGAGGCATTGTCAACAGAGTTCCTTCATTACCGTCATGGGTCGCTCAGACGTGGCAAGAGGAATAGGCAATATAATCTAGTCCCCAGATTATTTTATCAGTTCAAACTCTGCTCAACATGTTGTTTGTTGTTTGCTGTTGCCATTTTAGTTCACTTAATCGTCGAAAGTAAAGCGTCGAAGACAAGGAACAAAAATGTTCCAGACTATAATTGAAGACGATACCAGAGACTAGAAGTAAATGCGCAATTGTCCAAACCCAGACTGTCCGACTGCATCATATCTCGCATCCCAACTAACTGCTGATAGGGACAATAAAAGTTTTTCTAAAAGTTAAACAGTAGATCTAAGTCTTGTTCTTTACCAATAAGAGGGGAGTTCTACAGACACAGAAATTCGTAATAGGAAAGAGGAATGTAATCTAAAAGTAATATTGCTTTTTAATTCGACTACTATGCACGCGGTAAAGTCGAAGTCTATAATGACCTGTGTTCTGACATCTCCTCTTTATTCCTTGGAGACTTGAAAACCTCACCGGAGGCATATCAGCTGGTTCGAGCGTTTTCATCAGAAATTGTAAAGCACATCCTTTGCATAAAATGCTGTCACTAACACTAGACACTGTTATACTTGAAAGAAGTGATTGTAGGAGTATTGAAGCTATGGTCCTGTTCAACCAAATGCGATGGACTGGATACATTGTGAGAATGATATTTGTAACTGGAAAGAAAGACGTTAAGTACAGCTGTATGAAAGCAAACACTTCGGATAGGGTGTAATATGTTTGAGAGAGAGAAGGAAGATTAAGACGCGCCTCTATCAAACGTCATCTCAGAAAGGAAACATGTAAGTTGAAATGGCTGGCCAACATTCTTGGAAAGGTAAACGTTTGCATTGCTGTTGTCCAAAGCAGGTTATGTCACCATATGAAAGCCCATGACAAGAAAACTAGTTATACCAGCCTACCTCTTCGTCCTTCTGATACTGCATGTGTAATCTGCAATAATATCTGCAAATCTGTTTCTGGCCTGAAGAAACATATGATGATACACAACCAAGTGTTAAAGCACCCAAGGAAAGTAACAGAGTTCACTTTCCGTACCTGTTTTGTACCAATGAAGTCCAAAGCACTCCTTTCCAGTCACCTTCGTGCCCACGGAAGTTCAAGAGAGAAATATTCAAGAAGCAGTGAAGATGCGAGAGAACAGACGGCAATCTGAAAAGATGGAGCAATCAACATGTTTGTATGGGTATAGATACAAATGTTTGTATAGCAAAATCAGCGTTTGCGAAAACAAGCTTTTTACGGGCAAATACCCAAAGCCACCAGGAGCCAAGGCGGCCAAAAACGTAGATTTAAATACATGCTCAGGAAACATTTTGCGGAAATCAACATGAGCCAGGATTCGTGTGAACAGCTAGCTGCCGACAGACAGGCCTGGAACAACGCCGTCATAACTGGCGTCAAAAGTTTCGAGAACAGAAGTATAGTAAAATTGGTTGAGAAGCGCGAACTTCGCCACCGCATAACTACGGGCGCCGTCACCAGCCCGCACGCTTGCAAGATTTGCAACTGTAACTGTCTGTAAAGAATGCCTTTGCTCGCTCATTCCCGTTCGCCCCTGAAGAGAATGCAGCCACAACGACAACTTGGGGAAACGTCAACGCCTGCAAACCAATCAAAATGAGCTAGGGATACCATTAAATTGCCCCATTTGCCGTCGCCAATGCTAGTCTGAAAGCGGCTTACCGTCCCACACGCATGCATATGTTCGTCGTGGGGGAACCTGCCCACCACCTAAAGGACGCACCGCTCAACATCACTCCAGCAAGGAAAGGCTTTCGTGCTACATCTACGGGAAGAAACTCGGGTCGCGCAGGGGTTTCAACTCGAATATCCGCACTCACATCCGACGCGACGAAACTTCGGTAAACGATTCGAATTGATAGGCTCCGAGTTTGACAACGAGTTTGTATGTATGCTTTTATACATGCATGTGTATAAGGTTATTTATGTATGTTCATTTTGCAGTAACTCCTTTAATTTTTGGTGGATTTAAACTTATGTCTGAGAGTAGGCTTCTGATGGACCCCAATGAGGAAACTTGAGTCTGATGTCTGGTGCTCGAGTCAAAATTAGCTCAGGCTGCCCAGGAATCTGGGGTACCCTAAATATCATGAAATTATAAACTCACAGTATAAAACGTGATATTACGTCTACTATGTTATTATGATGGCAAAAGGTACATTTCAACAAAAGCGAAGCAATTATTCAAGGTTATTCATGTGAAACTACTAAAGGCACAACAAAACAATAGACTTGGTCTACCTCTGAGATACTTTAGCTAATGCCTTAAGATATGAATAGACCAATGTGCTTTATGTCTTAGAAACCATTCTGCAAAACTGTGGTCTACCTGGAGCTTTCCATTTAAAGGCATGTTGTAACATTAAAATGAACAAGTTGTAGTAGAAGGAACAAATAGAATCGGTTATAATATTGTCAAATGACAAAACTAATTGTAATTTATTTCTACTTTTACAGGCATTCTTCTTGTATTAGCAAATAAGTTAAATTTAGAGGTCTATCAAATTCATGTTTAAACAGCTTTCCTGAGCAGTGATTTGTCTGAAGAGAGTTTTGTCCAGAGGACAAAGAGTAGTGAGAAAATGGAGGAGAGGAATCTTGTTTGCAAGCTTTAAAAGGGTTGGTGTGAAAGAGGAATCAAGGTAATGCTTTCATGCTATGAATTAATTCTTGAAGAATTTGGAATTCTTCGTATGAATAGAGTGATAACTATAGTTGTGCTTGTACATAAGACGTGACAGATGATTACCTAATGCTCCATCTGTACTTCGATGACGTAATATTTGTTGACAACACTAAAAATCTTTGGAAAATGAGAAGTTTAGTCGGAATAGAAAGCTTTTCTCATGAAAGACATTTTTTCCCTTTTTTATGAAAGACATAGCGGAGGCAAATTTCATTTACATACACGGCCAGTTCATAGCAGGAAAAGCGGGGAAATGTTCTATACCAGGAGAGCGATCTATGAAATTTATTAGCGCAATTTAAGATGAGTGAGTCCAAGTAAGCGAATACTCCTCAAAATGTAGAATTAAAGTTTTCTACGAGTTATAAAAATCAGATTACAGTGAAAAGATTTCAAGCAGATACGGGAGATCTCATGTGTACAGTGTGTGCAACAAGATTGGATTTTTCAGCGGTTTTAAGTTCAAGTCAATTCTACGTTTTATTTGCTTAAGAAACATTAGTAAGGTTAGAAAGGGAATGTTTTGTTGTTTTAGGGCTACACTTGATAACGTTTGGCGTCACGTTTACTGATTTGAACAGTGGTAATGATGGCGTGAAAGATTACATTGATCCAAATTGGGGTAAAAGTAGAGATACAAAGTGACGGTAAGATTGTATATATTTTGCCTTGAAAGGAAATCGAATATCATAAACATGTAAGATGTAAGCTTTATGGGCAGCTGGGAGTTATCATGCAGCACAAATGTTATTTCACTAAAATTCTCCAGCACAAGCTTAAACTCTTTGGCGAGAGTGATTCTTCAATTCTTTACTTGGACGAGCAGAGGTATGCAGCGTCCTAAAGATCATCCTATAATTTCACCTCGAAATAAACATATTCCACTAGTTAATCTGATAGACAGATTTGTACTCATTTATCATTTTTATACAGTTTTTTCTGTTCATCCAATTTTTTGCATTTATGTTGTTTATTGTACTTGTTACGTCTGCAAACATCTCTAATTTGACAGAGTCCTTCATAAAAAGCCACCGAGAAGTACGGCTTTGATAAAGCCGGTAACTTCAATTGAAAATGAAGCTGCGAAATGTCATTAATTGTTAATGGTGTAGTCATAAGGTAGCATAAAGACAGAAGAGGATTTCAGAGAGTAATAGTGTGGAAAAACAAACCTTTGACATTTGAATATGTGCTGCACTTAGAACCCATAGTGATGAAGCTCTCTTTAAGAACGCAAATCGCGAATAAAAGTCGTTAGGGTAATGAGAGAAAACAAGACTTCCCGGCTCAACGAAGCTTGGGAGTGTTATGGATTCCAGAAAGTTCAAGACCTATCACTTTGGAGGCTCGATGTGGGACTTGCTTCAAGGGATTCAAATTTGAGGTCACAACACAGGCAAAGATGAGGTTTTAGTACCCCATACTACGTGAGGTCGAAAATATATGATTGTGAAGTATACTCTCCTGTAAAAGTTACTTTTGCGTAGATAGAGAGAGTTGGATTTTATGGAAATTGACATGGCGAAAGCTTTAACAAGGAATTTCCAGGGGGGGGCATGTAGCCATGGGGAGCACAGAAAGAAGTGGAAAAAGATACTCCTATATTGGCACGTCCTCTCAAATAGTGCTGGGTAGAAGAGACAAGGTCCCTTGCAGTTGCTTCATAAAATGAAAAGGAGTAACCCCTAACTTTCAGTTTAATATCATTCATGGCGATCGCTGAGAGAACAGGGTTTCAGTGCCAGTTGATAGAAAGGAGCTTGGTTTTCTACTTTTCAACAGTTACCAGCAAACAATTCCTTCGCAACTCATCGACTGTCAAAAGGTTATCCTAAAGAAGACTCGCCATTCAGAGTTTTCCAAGAGATTTACATATGAGATTTGTGTCATTATATAAAGTGTGATGGTGTGATTTGTCAGCAATTTTTAAGATTTTCTTGTGATCTTGATGGGCTTTTTATTTTCATTATTTTTCTATGATTTTTGCAAGTTTTTAGTTTGTGATATTATTTTTTCATTTTTTGTCGAAGTCTGGAAAGTGAATTTTATCTTCCACTTCGATCTGCAATTCATTTTCTTCTGGAAAGTGTTTTTGTGAGGAGAGGATTTGAAATGATTAGTTTGAATAAATCCTGGAGAAACAGAAAATATGATAGACATTAATTACCCCCAGCGCTGCTTGCCAAACCATAAGAACAAATCAAGTAGTTTGGTTCACTAGGTCAGCTATTTAAAACATCAGAAACTTTTTCGTAAAAACTATTTTAAAATAAGAAATGATTCTCTTTCACGGAAAGCTCGAGTATTTTAAAAATTCTCATATTTTCTGACTTTTAAGCTATTGATTAGTTGCTAAATTATACTGTACTTGAAAATATCAATCGCTTCATCTAAACTAATGCTAGTAAATAGTAAAGTAGTATCCAAATTATCCGTGTAAATATATATATTTTGGAGATCAGCCTCACCGCGTCATGAAACTTGACCATGAAAGGACTGTTATCCGGCCCATGAAGCTGTTAACAGCCCATTTAAAGTTGCAAAATGTTTTGAGAAGCGAGAATTTGAAGTAATATGTTAGAGTGGATACCAGAGAAACAAAAAATAATCCATTTGGTGACATTCTTTTCTCTTTCTCTAGTCAAACGCATCATTATATTCTACACCTGTTTTTTATCTTTTACCTCAGTGGGTTGATTTCATTTCTATCATAGCACAAAAATGAAAAAATTTGATCAAAGGCCACAACTCCTTTTCAGAAATTGCCTAAAACTGTGCCTTGCTCACTTTTTCAAAATGCCACTTTTGCAGGCAAAAGTAAACAAGTAAATCATGTCATGTCAAATGAATGCCTATCTTTTTCATTAGTAAGAAACATATGAACGGCCCTAGAGAAGACGAAAACAACACCATCTCTTTAGCACAAACAGCCCATGAAAGTACGCCCATGAAAGTACGCCCATGAAAGTACGCCCATGAAATAGAAGTCTTTGGGGATGAAGACTAACCTGCGTATCGTACACAGATATATTAAGATTCGAAAGTATATATGTTAAAACCTCTCTATAAAGTACTATTAACGCCAGTAACTTTTCAACGCCAAAGGAATGGAACCAAGTCAAATGTTGTTTGTTGAGACAACAGATAGCAGAGTATCAAGTGGAAGGCTCCCCGCTTTCAGCGCCATACTAACATACACCTTACAGTAATATGTCATAACACGTATGGTTCTACTCCTAACCCAGTGTTGCATAAAAGAATATCGATTCTTGGTTAGGCTTTACAGACATTATACCCTCACAGAGTTCGTTTCGTACATGAATGGAAGGGACGGTATGCTTATAATGTAAGCATCCTCTTTCTCAGGGTTTTCGTACCTCACCAGAGGGAATCTGTGATTGATGAAATTCTTTGGTTATTAATAACTTGACAACTGGCATATTTTTAGATATGTCATCACCTCCAAATGTGTCCTTTATAACACGAAATCTTTCTCTTCTTACTAAAATTGTGTTTTTACTTTCTTTTGTACTTCTACATAGACTTGTAACCGACATGATAGAAGACGATTTTAACATTTGTTGATTTAACTATTTTGAACTAAAGCTTGTACCATATAAAAGGGGGTCTGTTTACACTGCAAGATATGTGCAACAATGGGTTAAATTAACAAAGATCTTCATCCCTCTTAATGATGTTAAAAGCACGTTGTTAAACAGATGCTCTCCACAGCTTTTCCCAAGCCGAATTCTAGGAAACATACCAACTAATTTTTTAAACCATGACAGCTCACATTCAGGAAAATTGTTACTACTTTTTACCACACGGAAGTGAAATGGCTGCGAAAGCGGAAATCATAGAAGGAAGGGAGCACTGTTAATTGTTAAACATTAATCTTGATTTTGTCAAAGATGCAAGGGTACCTTTCTTTAACTAGAGAGGCACGCCGGATACACAGTTTTCAACGGACATAATTTACACAAAAGTGTTATTGTTGACAGGACAATCAAAGTTATATATGAGGACCTCTTCAGGTCTACATCCTACCACAGACAAAATGTTTGAAGATAGGGACATATCATTATTTACGTCGGAAGGTTTGAGAGAAGTGGAAATATTTAATGTTGATAAAAATGCAAGCCAAATGGTTTAAATTATCATAAAAATATTCAACTAACGTTCAAAATGTCACTGTTAAATGCCGATGAAAGAAAGACTTTTTGAGCTGATGTCAGATTAGAGGCCGTTTCGCGATTCCGTGCTTTGACTTGTGTGTCCATGGCCGAACCATTTCCCAATGACTATTCTTTCATGTACGTAACAGAGTTCAAAAGGTATGTGAGTCGTTTATATATATCAATGGACACATGGGAGGGGAAGAAATGGCTGGTCTCGATCTTAATGAATTAAGAATTAGATTCATCAGAAAGATGTCCCTTTTTGCTTCCATAGTGATGATGGGCATCATGTTAAGAAATTTATTTTCTAATTATACAGCTATTAGATCATTCTGTAACTGTTTACAAACTCTCTAAATTTGGCAATAGAGGGAGGGGAAATAATGGAACTTAAAATGCGCTGGAGAGTCCTATTGATAAAGATTCATTCTCCCTCCATTCCAAGGAACAGTGGCATCCCGACTCCATCTGGCAGGAACCAGACCCTCAAGTGACTTTTTTGGTTCTAATCATCGTCAGATTTCATAATTTGTGACTTCATCGACTGTTAAATGATGCATAATCAGAACGATAGCAATATGTATGGAATTTAACCATTTTTGAACGTCATGTCAGGTTTATCTACTATTTTGGAGCAGGAGCATTTCTGCTCATTTATTGCCAATTTTATTGAATTCTGATAATTCAAAGTCCATTTGATATATTAGTTGGTGCTAATGAAGTTCATTCGTTTCTCCTGGAACGAGTATCCCTTCACAATGCTCATCTTTTAGAAGAGACCCTGGTTTGTGTCTTGCTCGATACTTTTGCACTTTTCCTTACTGAAAAATCAAGAAAATGGTAATAAATTTCAGGAGAGTTATTTCATACGGCGTTGACTGAAATATGCGATGATGCCACCCAAAGTGTTCAAAAAATACGCCCTACCTTCTTTAACTCGACATTTTGCTAAGATGACATTAGGGAGGTTTCTCGCTGCAATTTTGATGACTGGTAGTAGATCTTTTCAAACAAAGCTTGAACATGGAAAAACACATAAATCGCTTACGGCAGGTTCAAATCTAATTAAAGCACTGCCAAACGATGACATGGGGAAACATGCTCCGTAAACGTACTCTGACTCCAACGTTTACTCCTAGCACCACGAATGCACCATCTAATGTAAATAATACGGGATGTTTTCTCAGAAAGTTAAGAACAGCAACACAGACAGAATCTGCGTCTTGCCTACTCAGCTCACAGTTGTTGAGAAACAAGTCACAAAGCGCCTGTTTCATTCTTGCTGCTATACTATCAACCATATCTGTACAATGTGACCTATTATCCTGCTGTGTAATGTCATTTGTCAAGAAAGGTCCACTTCGTCCAGACCCATGGTGAAGGTTTAGCGCCCCCTCTTTTTAAATCTTTCTCTTTTCCGTCTTCCCCCAGATGGTGTTTATCGAATGACATTCTTTGTATGTTAATAGAACCAAAACTGATGGAGTTAAGTTAAAAAGCGCCTCCTATAAATGCATATTCTGTCGGTTCTTATTGGGCATGCACATATCTACAAATAAGAATTAAGGCCAAAAATATTAACCTTTTATCTGTATTTTACTTTCTTTAAGACGCATATCATACTTTAAGACTCTTTGTCCATGGAACATCATTGTTTTACAAATGTTTATGTAGAAAGAAGGTCTGTTTTAATAAAATAGAGTTTGTGAGACCAACAGCTTGGGCAAACAGTTTGCTTTTTTCAGCAAGCTAAACTCATTCTCCGTTTCTCAATGTTATTTTTTGACAAGGCAAGAATGATCAAATTTCCTTAGTTTCAAATGATCATCAATATCTACATTTGGTTAAAGGATATTTCATTGAAATTATGGATGTTCTAAGTTTTTGTCCCCCCTCAGAACCCCCTATTCTTAGGGAAATTAAGAAGGTATTTTAACCGACCCCCGGGTTCCCTCAAACGCTTCCCTGCTGCAACTTTCAATGAAGACATGGTGCAGTAGGGATATGAAAGCGAGTTCATCAGAATTAAAATGAAGCAATGGGACAGCAGATGTATTTATAATTGATGAGCAAGCAATGATACATCTTTGTAATATCAGGATTCAGTTCGGGTTTCTTCTTATCTGCTTATTTCGTGTACTTTTAGCACAGATCTACGTATTCGTATGTCCTGTTCATCATCATCATCATCATCAGTTACATTTCAGTTGCTGCACGACTCTTCGTGGCACCCACGCAGAATCGTCTCGACCGTTTTTTACCCTGCGCTCGCCTGCTGAACTCATCAAAGGAAAAGCCAGTGAATCAGTTGTCATGGTAGCGGATGGCCATCCTTCCTCGTCTCCTTGTGCCAAAAACACTGCCAGTCAGGAGGTCTTTACTATTTTGCGCTATTCAATGTCACTGAGTAGCATGTTTCCACGCTTCATCTGGTTAACATACTCGTTTGTTATTCGCTCGCGCCGGCTGATACGGTGCATCTGCCTGTAGCACCAGTATTCTAATGCTTGGATTCTCCATCTGTCTCTTTGCTTGGTGGACCAGCATTCGCTGCCATAAGTAGCAATGGTAAATATCAGACATTTTAGAATGCGTAATCTCGTTAAGATGGTGATCGACTTCCAGATGGTGGTCAGTAAAGTTACAGCCTGTCTTGCAATGGCTAATCTTCTTTATATTTCTTTGGAGCCATCGTTATTGTCTGTAAATAGTGCTCCCAGTTAACAAAACCCATGGACATTCTCAATGTTTTCATTGCCGATGACTAAATTTTTATGGTCAGGAATGCCGTTGGAGATTACCTTCATTACCATGGTTATAGTAACATTTAATAGTAAACCAGCTGCTGTGCTAGCTTCTTCTACGTTCGTGGTAATTTCATGCAGTTGAACTAGCTAATAAAGCGACGTCGTCAGCTTAGCGGAGATCGGTTATTGTTCTTCCATCAAATTTGAACAGATCCGGGTAATATTGCTAGTGCATTTCTCATTATCTGCTCAGAATATAATTTAAATAGCTGTGGTGATAGGATACTACCTTGACGTACACCTTGACCGATATTTCCGTATTTCCGTAAGATGTTCGAACTGTTGCTCTCTGATGCTCTTAAAAGTTTCTAATTAGAGCAACAATGTGAGAAGGTTTTCCCAGATTTATCATAACATCTCAAAGTGTTTCGTGCATCACAGAGTCAAAAGCTTTACGATAGTCAATAAAGCAAAGAAAAAGGTTTTAGCCTTTTTTCTTTGCATTTTACAATTATCAGTTTCTATTATAAAATCTGGTCCCTTGTACCTTTGCCAGGCATGAAACTATATTGTTCCTCAGTAATTTCTCTGTTGAGTTTTTCTCTCATTCGGTCATTAATTATTTTAAATAACATTTTACTACCATGGCTAATTAGTGCAATTGGACGGTTGTTAGTGCACTGCAGAGTGTCTCCTGTTTTGAAATATGAATAAAAACTGAGAGTGTCCAGTCTGTAGGCCATGTGCCGTTGGTCTAAATATTACAACAAAGTTTATGGAAGAACGTTGTAATATTTTCCCCACCATGTTTTATCAGTTCCGCTGGAATATCGTCAGTTCCGTGACTTTTGTTGTTTTTCAATTCCTTGATTGCCTTACTAATCACAGAGTGCAGTGGAGGAGGTTCAACTTTGATGGTGGTTGTAGCATGTAGCAACATAGTCAAGTTCTGAACATAGCTACCTGGAATGTCCAGGGACAACATCCAGGCAAACTGACAATCATCACCAAGAGAATGTCTGAACAACAGATTCCTATACTAGGCATAAGCAAAACATGGATGCTGGAGCAAGGGTCAGTGAAAGTACAGGAAGGGTACACCTTGGTGTATTCTGGCGAGCCGTATGGGCGGAGAGAACATGGCGTTGGATTCATCCTGAGTAAAGAAGCAATAAAATCCATGGAAGCATACAATCCCATCAGTGACAGGTGCATTGTCATCAGATTGAAGGCAAAACCAGTCAACATCAACGTCATGCAGATTTATGCACCGACATCTGCTGCATCAGAAGACGAAATAGAAGCCTTCTACGAGAAAGTACAATAAGAACTTTCTAAGCTACCGAAGAGGGAAATGCTATTACTCTTGGGTGACTGGAATGCCGAAATTGGAAAAAAGAAAACAGGAAGCAAGCATATAGGCATTTTTGGTCTAGGAAAACAAAATGAGCGAGGGGAAAAGCTGGAGGATTTTTGCTTTACCAATGACCTCTTCATCGGTAATACCATGTTTCAACAACCCTAAAGAAGACTTTGGACCTGGAGGAGATGTGACGGCATCACCAAAAACCAGATAGACTACACCATAATGCGGTGCCTATGGAGATCATCGCTGCTAGCTGTGAAGACGCACCCCAGTGCAGACTGTGGGAGTGACCATCAGCTCCTGGCATGCAGGATCCAGATCAAGCTAGCACATACTGCACATACCACAGCACCCTCTCCTAAATATGACCTTGAACACACCCCACCATTGTACCAGATCAGAGTCGCAAACCGTTTCCAGGTGCTGACACTAGAAGATAAGCCAGATGACATCTGGCAACAGTTCAAGACATCAATTCAAGAGGCAGCGAAAGAATGCATACCAAAGAAGCAGAAAAAGCAACAGCCATGGATCACGTACGACAAAATGAGGCTGGCCGACGAAAGACAGACAGCAAAATCCAGAGGGAACATGACACAATGGAGGACTAAAAACCGTGAAGTCCGTCGAGCTCTGAAGAAAGACAGACAGACTTATATTGAGAAGAAGTGCAGCGAGATGGAATCATGTGGCATCAATCTGAAACAGGTGTACAAGAAAGTAAGGGAGATAACAAGGAATCCATCAGGCCAGACTGACACAGTAAAAGACAAGGTTTGAAGTTTCGAACTATATGAAAGAAAGCTTCAAGGCCCATCATTCAGAAGGAGTTTTCAAGCACAGTCAAAAGATGCTGAACCACCACCACTACTGGAAGAAGTGAGAAAAGCCATCAAAGATCTGAAGAAGAGAAAGTCAGCCGGAACAGACAACATCCAAGCAGAACTGATCACCGAAGCTGGAGAGGAAGGAGTCAAGGTACTTTGGTCGCTGTGCACAAGTATCTGGAGCACCACCGAGTGGCCCACTGACTGGCGCCGCGCTTTGTTCTTCCCACCTCTTAAGAAAGACGACACAAGAATGTGCGACAACAACAGGACCATCAGCCTCATTAGTCATGCCAGCAAAGTTCAGTTAAAAATCATTGAAAGAAGAATGTTCAACTAGTTGAGTCAGGAAATAAGAGAAGAGCAAGCAGGTTACAAGCCTGGTCGTGGAACTAGAGATTATATAGTGAGTTGTAGAGAATGGAAGCATCCACTTTACCTCTGTTTCATAGAGTACCCAAAAGCATTTGATTGCGTGAGCCATGATCGTCTTTGGGACACGATGGAAAAGATGGGCTTCCCACCTCATCTCGTCGACCTCTGTTCACTATATGCTGGACAGGAATCGGCAGTTCGAACACCCAGAGGGACAACACAATGGTTTAGCATAGGTCAAGGTGTCAGACAGGGCTGAGTCCTATCGCCGCAACTGTTCACCTATACCGAGAACATCATGAGAGAAACCTTAGAGGACTTTCATGGTGGAGTTAAAGTCGGAGGCCACCAAATCACAAACCTGTGATACGCAGACGACACTACGTTGGTATGCAAGATCAAAACAGAATTGATGGAGCTTCTAGCAAAGGTGAAGCAAGCAAGTGAACGGCAAGGGCTGTTGCTAATGCAAAGAACACCAAGGTAATGGTTATAGACCAGGACAGAAAGGAAGATGAAAATTTCAACTGGAAGAAGTAGAGTCGTTCAACTATTTAGGATCACTTATCAATATCAGGAACAGCTGCTCTGTGGAGATCCGAAGGAAAATTGCGATGGCAAAGAAGACACTGATGGATATGGAGCAGATCTTGAAAAGCAGTATAGACAACAAACTAAAGCAGAGGCTGCTTCTAACATCTATCTTCTCCACCGTGTCTTATGGATGTGAATTGTGGACAATAAAAGTCCAGGATAGAAATGAGATCAACGCGTTGGAGATGAGGTGTTTCCAACAGCTCCTAAGAGTTTCTTGGAGAGACGGAAAATCCAACGAATGAGTGCTCAAGCAGGCCAAAACCACACTGAGGCTACTGCAGGACATCATGCAGAGGAAGCTGGCATACTTTGTCCACAAGATGAGGAGATCATGTTTAGAAAAGACAATGATCACAGGCAGAGTAGAAGGAGTCATAGGAAGAGGCCGACCACCAAGGAGATGGTTAAATGACATCATGGAAAGTACGGGCTGTACACTGGAGACAGTTATGAGGATGACAGAGGATAGAGAAGCATGGAGAGCTCTCATTAGGATCACACCGGCATTTCCTGTGCAACGTGAAAGATAGACAGGTAGATAAAATTTTACGGGATCTGCCCTGTTATTATGAGTAGGCAAAAGCAAACGCAAGCTTTTCCCATGCGCTAGCTATGCGAATGTGGTAACTTTCTGGAAATAATAAACATTCTCTAGGAACAATTCAAACATTTTCTCTCTTAGAAATGGCATCAGTGCTTTGACATTGGAACCCATCTCGAATCTTTCCGTAGACAGTTTGCGCCATAATAATCAAACTTCAAGCACCCGGAGCTTCATTTCGATCTGCATGCTTCTCTGAGAATATGTCTAAAAAAATGTAAAATTTCAAAACAGCAAGTGCACCAGAACGACTTTGTAAACTCTTTTTTGGTCGTTAAGTGAACCTTCACTGAATATAGGGAATTTATCAACTTCCATCACCAGATCAAAGAATACGTCAAATCACATTGGAAGGCTGCAAAACAATCTCACGCCTTGAACATCAGCGACGACTACGCAATAAAAATTGCTTTTGCTCTGAATGCTGCGGAATATGAGAGAAGTATAACACCGAAATTTGCTTAACCCAAAGATGACGGAAAATCTCAGTTCAATCAAATAACCTCGTCCAGTTCCGTTGAAGTTTGAATAAACCTGAAACCCCTTTTTTAAGTTGAAAAATGAAGACTGTAAAGTTTTTAGCACGAAGTATGTTTGTTGGTGAGGCTTCTCTTACATGGTGTACATTAAACCCACTGATCTCTAAAAAACACTGGATCGAGCATCTTCCGTCTCAAAGTGAGGTCAGTCGTTTGACGCCATTTCAGTC
>JAAAKL020006157.1:0-18350 GCA_010016065.2 Carybdea cf. marsupialis auct. non (Linnaeus, 1758)
AAGTGTCTTGCGTGATTTGCTCCATTTTCACCGAAATTTAGTAAAAGTTTAACTTCTATTAGTCCAGGATTGTAGGTATGCATAATAGACTTGATATATGAAATGGTGGACTGTGGGAACCAAAGCAATATAGATGAACAAATATATTGAAGACTCATCAATGTAGACGTCTTCCTTGGCGTACACGCTAGTAAACAATTGTTAACACATTGGAACGTAACACTTCAAAGGTTGCTGACCCTTAGTTCATCAGCCAGCACCTTTCATTATCCTAGAATTATGGCACCGGAAATGGCAAGTGAAAAATGCAATCTACTTACGAAACTACCAACTTGCCTTGAAAGTCTTTAGTGAAAGTGGATATAAGTTCGAGTACGAGTTGGTGGGAGGCACCCCTCTAAAAGTCGGGCAAAACACATGTTTTCGAGGAACTACATTTTTTCAATGGCCAAATGATGGAGCGATAGAAAAAGGTTGCTTTCTTACATAATAAATAATACGAAAGGAAATAATGTAATAGAGTTTTCTTTAATCGTACACACTCTGACGACGTGTTGTTCACGATTCTGCGGAAAATCCAATTTTTTCGCGAAAATCGAGTCGGTCCAGCAGCCCGAAAATTGACCCGTACCCTTATGCAAATGAACCCTACTGCCCATTGACTTCAAGTGACCTAATATACCAGATGAATATTGTGATGTGCCCCTTTTGATAATGACTCTGAGTCCTGCAGTTACTTTCATTGCTGGATTACCCTCCACTTAATGTGAACTATAAAATTTTGATCTTGTCTAACTGAACCACTGAGCTGAGATCTAAATCGTAGTTTTCAGGGATTGGAGAACACTTTGCGTGTCCATATGCCTCAATTAAGCTAGAGAAAGGAACAGCTGCAAGTCATTATGCACCGACGTCATTTTCCTTGCATTCTTTTTCAACTGCTTAACATGTCAAAATTGGATTCTCTCTAAATACCACTTGCTAAAAGTTGTAGTAACGTTTTGTTTACAACCAACAAAACCCCTGTCCCAGCTACATTTTTCTCTCTTCTATCTCTTTAACGGGAGATCAAAGAGCCTCTTTTTTGAAAATCCCCTGGTTAGGGGAAATTTATACGCTTGTTATGGAATATTTAATTCAAAAAAGCCGCTCTTACTGAGACAAAAGAATATGGGATGACGCTTAGTAGAAATAGCAGGTGATATCAGAGATAAATTCGAAAAGGAGCCTAATTGCTTGGTTCTATTTAAAATGGAAAGGAAACCTTGCGATTCTACTTTTCTTATTTGCTCGATCTTCTTTTAGGTGGATATCTCTTACTGCTTTTACGTAAGATACGTCATACTATTGACTTGTCTATTACAATGCAATTGGGAATTACACCCACAACTCTGGTTTTATTTTTGTTTTTGGAAATGTTGTGAGTGGAGGCAACTCGATGCCGAGACGTCTTTGACTCCTCAGTCTTCTGCGGAAAAATAGTTGTAACGTAACTTTTTAAAGTTATGTTTTAGAAACTTTTGTTTCTGATCAAGTATGAAAATCCAGAAAATTACACTTACTTCGAGAAACATTTTATATTCTTAGGTTTCGATGCTATCTTGCATCGTCAAAGGAGAAAACTGATAATTTTACATAACAGCACTGTTTTAAAAGTATGGAAAGATTTCTAACTATATCCAGGGGATTTAAAGAGAATCATATAAAACAAAGAGCACACAAATTGACAAGAAAAGTGTAAGAAAATTATGTGGAAGACAACACTAGCAAAGAATTAACATTAAAAAACCTGTCTAAATTTGGAGAGAAGCAGACATTGATGGATAGAGGGTTCTCACGTTGGAAGAGCAATGGGACAAAATTTTACAACCTTGAAACGAAACCTTTGTGTCCAGCAGTTTTTCTGTGCTCAAAAGCAGCAGCGTAAGACGAGCTACTAACAATGTTTCCCTGTTAAGGCAGATACTCCTTCTTGATTTCTTCTCTCCCTAAAAATATCTTCTTTGTATTCTTACTTGTTTCTATTTGCCTTTCCCTTGACTTCTCCTTTCTAGAAGTCTCCTCTCTTTTTTCTTTCCTTTCATATCACTTTCGCCTCATCTTTCTTTTTTGCTTCTTTTCGCTGAAGTCAACTCAACTCAAATATTTCTGTTTCAGCTTGAATTGGAATTGCGGTATTTGCATTGGAAGAGTGACGATGTTACAAGCAAACGAATAAACGTGCTAATTACTAAAATATGAAAACGTAAAAAGGCTAAATTCAAATACAAATAATGGATAAAAAGAAACTATCTTGTTAAAAAGATCGTATAAAGTAGCATTTCTAAGATATCGTCGAGTTTGGTATAGAAAATTCGAAGGGCCATTTTTTACACCATTGAAAAATTAATTGGGCAAAGTAAGCTTCCTTCGATTTTTCAACTGTATCCATGTAACTCTCTTTTCCCCGTCTTACATATTCTCCTTCCGTTTTCCTAAACTTTTGTATCTTCTTCCTTTGTTCTCTTATTTTCTTTCCTTCTCCCTCTTCTTTTTCCTTTCTTCTGAATATATTTTGTTTCCTCTTCATATACCCCCCTGGTTTTACATTTTCTATCGTTTCGGTTCGTTTCGGTTTAGAACCTCCATGCCCGCAAAGTTATTAACATAGCTATTAATATTAATCACAAAATTATCAATATTAATGTCTCCGAGTGAGTTGTCGAGAATGAGAAGGAGTTGAAATCTCAGAGCAAAGGATATAAAACAAAGTAGCTTTTTGTTACCGATACCATAAGAACTATGCGATGACAATTTCTTTACCGTGGGTGTGTTCAGACTTGAGTCTTCTGTCCACCTCGACAGAAGTCAAAGCTAAACATTCAAGATATCATCTCTTTTGAATACAAATATCAGTCAGGATCTTGTTGAAATCGTTTCATGCTATCAAAATGTGAGTACTAATTGTTCACTTCATGGTACATCACGCTGAGAATAGTACACTTATCAGCTTAGACAGCCCATCGGCGATCATGGTTTACAAAACAACTACAACGAGGTCGATAACAAGCTGACCTCAAAAATGGAATTTGAATCGAGGTTGTCAACGTGACGTCATTATACCATCAGTGATAACCCCAAGCCATGATATGCATACTTATATACGGGTTCATTGGGAAGACTGGTGGGAAAGGTGGGATGTCAAGACGTTTCTTAAATCTAAGCAATCGAGTAATTCGAAATACTAAATCTGTGTATCGTCGGAAATTTCCTTAAAAATAAAAATAAATTCATGACTGTTATTTAACTCTTTATAATGTAAGCGTGAACAGAGAAGATATAAATTATGTTGTGCTGGTCGTGTGTGTTGCATATGTCGTGTATGTCGTGTGCGTCGTGTATATCGTTCGTGATGTAGACACAGTGTGATGAAGGAAAACATGAGACAGCAGATCGAGAACATACATAGATAGCAGTTGTCAGTTCGTATTGAACTTTTAAAAGAAAAACCAGTGCTAATGATGTTATGAATTTTACTTGTGAAATTTTAAATCATTTATAAGTTGAGCTTTGTCGTAAATGACATGTCAAATGCAATATACAGGCAAATTGCAATGATGGCCGTAATGGTTATCGGACTGCTACTCCGCTCTCTTATGTGTAAAAATTGGTAGGATGCGTTGTCAATTGTCGGGTGTGAATAATTTTAAACACGATTGAGGCAAATGTATAAAGTATGCCTTAGAGCTGAGAGTACGTTTGTGCCAGTTAAAGAAGTCTTGAAGAACTTACGAGGGGCCTGGTGACAGTCTGTTTCATAAACAGAGAGGTTCAATTTACAGATTGAATTTCTGTATTGATTTCATCTAGAATAAGATCGGCTTTGATAGGAGCGAGAGTATGAGTAGGAATAAATTTCATGTGAAGCACGATTGTAGCTAGGCAACATATCATCAATAGTGAAAACTATCCATGGCCACCTTTGCAATTCTGGAAAGGAGAAAAGTGAAAATCGCTTTTGTCTTTGCAGCAAAACCTAAGAGCAATTACACCCTTTTCCATCATAGGCCTGCAAAGTTTTTATCTACAAGTACAGTCTCTCTATAAAACGATTTTTAGCAACCACATGTTGCACCTTCAAATATTTGGATGACCAGCACCCATCTTGATCATACTATTTTTTCTTATTAATATGGCATCAACATATAATCAGTTCCCATAGCTTCCGAGCTCCACGTATTAAGATTGACTGTTGCCTTATTTAGCAACAGGGGGTGAGGAATAGAATGGAAAAACGACCATTTTAAAATTTTAAAATTTTCTTCGTAATAAAAACATACTCAGTTATGCACACTATGGCAGTCTTTTTAACAATTCATCTCTTAAACGTGCTCGCGTTATTCAAAACGTATATATTTTTGAAATTTTGAGGCTTTTGCTAATGTGAGTCGAGTTCTTTTTAAGAATAAAATAGCATCTTTGCCCATTTTGTCTTTTCTTAATTCTTTGACGCAGATGTCCTTTTGTCTTCTTGGCAAGGGTGTGGGGGTTGGGGGATGGATGGAGTGAAACGTGAAAGTGAGCGTTTGCGAGGGTAGGAGGTCTGGCTATAACGAACATAGGCAAAAATAAGGGGGAGTGTCAGAAATGGTCTTAAATGGGCGATAGCACATTTTGAATGGTCCCTTATGTTGATAATCCTGTTCTCTGCGACAGATAATCAAATATAAAACATATCCATTAATACAACAGTACATGATATATTCTTACATTGTTCACAAAAGTTGAATTCCTATTATTATCATGAGTGTTAGCAAATATGTCCACAAACTCATCCAAATGTTACTGACTTACTCGCTTTCTTTCAATGTGAATTAACCCGAGATCACCAAGTCTTGGGGTTAACATGGTATTAACAAGCCGTTTTGTCTTCGTAGCAAGAGTTAAACTACAGGCACGATGCATGGTTATTCTCAAATGCCGATTAATATAAGTCCTTGTAAGGTTGGTGATCAAGGGCATCCATGTCGCCTTTACTTATCAATGAAATACTCCAATTACATTTGTAGTTTTTTGGGCAATAGTTACAGTAGGAACTGGCATGCAAAACTTAACATTGAAATTGTCAATGATGAATTTATCCACTTTTCCACAAGCAGGGGGTAAGACCTTCCACAGGGTGTTACGCCACTGAGGTCAGAGTTCCAGTGTTGTATTACTAGTTTCTGTCAAAAATATGGAGAACAAAGATGAACGTGTCTTACACAGATTCCAGTTCTGACACGATTTACTCGTACTCGTATTCAATACAACAGTTGTGGATCCTAGATATCATTAATAGTAACACTGTGGAGACATAAATGTTAACAGGGGTTTTTCTAACTTTGAAAGAGGGCATCTTAATGCTTGTCTAACATTGTTGCTCACATAATTTGACCGACTATCTCCATCAAGAAGTTGAATGCAGTGGGTTCAAATATGTCGATTTTCATAATACAATAACGTCAACCTTACGTACTCTGTAGAAGCCAAATAGTATCTTAATCTGATGAACATTGTTATTTCATCCCTCGCTTGCAACCAAAAGTTAACTAAGCTCAACAAAACATTAAAAACATATTTTGGGATCTATTATTTCAAAAATCACCGCATCTGTCAAAATGTAGTCAGTTGCCATCAATTTTTATAGCTAGCAATGTTTTTCTGCAAGCGATGTGCGATCATGATGTAACAGATATGGACACTTACACGCAGTAGAGATATCGTTGACTATTACCGTTGATTGGTTTGCTCGTCGACAGATAATAATTGGTAGTAATTCATAATGAATTCCTTTGAACCACACTCAGTCATTGGAAAACCGTCCTATATGGTGCGGATGACGTGTTAAAATGTCTCGAAAAATTGAAAATCTCTTGAAAAATTTGAAAATTTCAAAATCTTTTATTCTGTGTGTCAATTTATGGTTGCTTTACTTATCAACATATAGAATTTACCCATGCGTTGCAAGCATTGACCCTTAATTTAGTTGCGAGAACATTGTTTGACTATACTCTCGTGTTAAAGACCAAATAGCAAAGTTTTAATGTTAGAAATGATAATATCTCGGAGAAATTAGTAGTAAATATAGAAAATATAAAAGTTTTTCTTCCATCTTTCCTTATTGTCCATCTCTACGAATCAGAACTCATTAGAATGGGTTTGCAACTCTCTGGACTAAGTCTAAAGTATCTGAGGCCCTCTAGCAACGAGAAATTGTAATGACTCTTTACAAAAGTCACTGAGGCGGCCTATTGCTTGCCTCGTACCCAGCTCCCGCCCCCAACCCTCAGCTCCAGTCAACTACCTACTACCAAGAAGACTAGACCGGCGTTGACAGGTTTGTTTTCTAATGCTTCGAATTGTTCGGATGATTTTGTAACCGCACGACAACTCCTCAATATTCTATTGGTGTCACAGGTGCTGGTCAGCGTCCTTTCTACCGATATTTATTCAAAGAGAAAACAGAGTAATCCATTTGGCGTTTATGTTTACTAGACGTCCTAAGGTTAAATCCACGTTAACCAAAACCAAGATCAAAACAAGTGATTCTGTTAGAAGATCTCTCGATTGTTCTTGACAACTGTTTACTAAGAACGCTGGCTAAACTGGCGTTTCTATTGCGAATATCCACTAGCACCGTAAACATGTCAACCTAAAACAAATAGTTTTTACTGACGTAATAGAAGAGTTACCAGGCGCGTGAGAAATGATGCTGTGATGCACAGATTTCCATCTAAGAATAGGTTCTGGCAAGTTTCGTAAACCGATCTCAAATTTTTAGTCTTATTATGAAGAGTGATAGATCGTTGTTGTGTTTGTAGTGATGATAACGTTAGTGATGATACAGGTAATGATGATAATCATATCGATAGTGATGATAATGATGATGATGATAATGATGATGATAATAATGATGATGATAATGATGATGATGATGGTGGTGATGATGATGATGATAATGATGATGATGATGATGATGATAATGATGATGATAATGATGCTGATGATAATGATGATGATGATAATGATGATGATGATAATGAAGATGATGCTGATGATAATGATGATGATGATAATGATGATGATGATAATGATGATGCAATGAACGAAAGACGTAAAGTGAAGAGCGACCGGAACAAATTCAAGGAGTTGAACAGAAAAATCAAAATAAATGCAAGGAAGAGAAAGAGCAATGGTTGAACAAAAAATGAGATGACGTTGAGCGGCGACCGTCTACAGCTCACGTGCAGTTAAAGAGTATGAGGAAAAGCAGAATGTGCTCTAGTGCTGGGTGCATTAGGGCAAAGAATGACGAGATCCTTATGGAAAAGAAGAAATGCTAGACAGGTGGGCCGAGAATATCGGACACCTATTCGATGACGTGAGAGGAGAAAGATCTAGCTTAAAGAAAAACGCAGAAAGGCCCGATATCACCGAGAGGGAGATACGAAATGCCATTAAAAAGTATAGAAAGCTCCTGGTTTAGATGGGGTATACGCGGAAATGATGAAAGTACTTGATGATTTGGGTATAAAAAGATTAACAGAAATAGCCAACAATATTTACAGCAGTGGAAACATCCCGGATGACCTTATAAAGTCTGCATTTGTGGCCGTACCTAAAAAGCCTGGTTCAATAAAATGTTAGTTGCACCGTACTATCAGTCCAACGAGTCACGTCATCAAACTCATTCTAATCGCACTGCTACAAAGATTACGGAGAGCGATACGTCCAGAAATATATGACGTCCAGTGCGGTTTTGTGAAAGACAACGGAACGAGAAACGCAAGGTTTATAATTCGCATGCTTGCAGAAAGATCCATTGAGCACCAAAATACATTTATATTTGAATTTTAGACTACAGCAAAGCTTTCGATAAAGTTAGACATGAGCCTCTTATAGAAATGTTACAGGAGCTAGATACAGATGGTGAGGACATTCAGTTATTGAGAAACCTATGCTGGGACCAAGAAGCAGCAGTAAGAATTGATGGAGATGTGAGCAGATGGTTTAAAATAAATCGTGGAGTGAGACAAGGGTGCGTTCTGTTGGCAGATCTTTTTGCGCTATACAGCGAAACCACCCTAAGGCATTTAGATGACTTAGAGAGAGTAACAATAGATGGTCGACAGTTAAACAATATCCGGTATGCTGATGATACAGTGTTAATGGCAACATCTAGTATAGACCTCCAAAAACCTCTCGATGAGGTAGTGAAATAAAGTCAACAATATGGTTTAGCTCTAAATACCAAAAAGACATTCTGCATGGCAATAGCTAAAAAGCCTCTAGTTTTTGTTAGCATCAGAGGGAAGATCCTTTGCAGATGTGAAGTCTAGATTGGCACAATCGAAAAACGCATCCATGGAACTGTCACCCATACTTCAGGCCTGAAACATCTCGCTGAAGAAGAGGCTACGAATATTTTGTGCTTACGTGTGGCCCATGGTACTGTATGGGTGCGAGACATGGTCAGTAAGTCCTAAGCTGGAAAAAAGATTAATGAGTGGAGAGACGTGGTTTATTCGTCGAATGCTGAACATAAACTGGAAACATCACATTACTAATGAGGAAATTTGGAAGAAATCAGGATACGATCCTGGACAATCGATGAAAACCTTGATTAAGCCTCCAATGACTTTCCTAGGCCACATATATAGAAATAGAGGACTAGAACACCTCGTCCTTAAAGATCGAGTACCTGGTAGTAAATCCGTTGGTCAACCGCGATATAAGTTAATGGATAACATAAGGTGTTGAACGAACATGAATACTATTGATCTATTTAGATCAATGGATGACAAAGACTTGCGGAGACACATCGTCGCTGACGCCTTACGAAGGTAGGGCCACCCAGTATGATGATGAATGATGATAAATGATGATAACGATGATGACGATAATGATGATGATGATGAAGATAATGATAATGTTTACTACGGCGGCAATCCTTCGAGAGGAGCTACGGCAGCTCAAATGTACTACGCATAGGGCTTTGATCGGGGCACCTAGCGTCTTACGGCCAAACGACCACAAATGTTTGCTTTGAGAAATTCAATTGTGATTATGACACGGAGGTGTAGTGCACTATTCGAGAGCTAATGTCAATGTGTCTTTATTGCCTCTCTTTTAAATGTGCAATTATTCAAGTGAAAACGTTGATAACTTAGAAGCCCTAGAGGTTTCATGAAATATTTTCTAATTTTGGACCTTGTGAAGTATTAGGGCTAGCATCTATTGCCATAACAAACCGAAAAGGGGTTATTCGTATCGAGACAATGGTATAAAAGGCTGAGACATAACACAAGCAGTCAGACACTGTATTGTAAGGTAATGTAATGTATTGTATTGTATTGTATACGTGCTACTGTCTGGGCGGTATTCTGATCAAAAAATGTACAAACAGTTCACGATGCGGTTAGGTCGGTGTGTTTTTTATAAGATTTCTGGGCTCTATTGCAACCAGACAGTTACTGCTGCAATATTTTGGTTTGTATAAGTGACTTTCTACAGGCATGATTTTGCTTTCACTGTTTACATTTACAGTAGAAAGTCATCGTAATCGACTCTTAATCTGTTAGCTCCCATGAACTGATTGCATCGAGAAGACTACGTAATCCATTTCCCTTTAGATATAAAATGAACACAGTTTGAACGACACAGCGTAAATGTCGGGATTCACATCGCCTTCATGTCTCTGTAGTTCATATTTTACGGTTCAATTTCTACTATCGCGTATGAAGTTCTCGTGTGATTAACTCATTGGACTTTCATGCGAGTGTACAAACCTCAGCCCCAACCCGGTAAAACTATTTTAATGCCTCCTTAACAATTTGGTGCTCGTTTGAATAAACAGTATCATGAGATTCAAATCATATATATCATACGATAACCAATACTGCAACCTGGCATGCGAAAGTTCACACAGTCACGTGCTTTTAGTAACATATCCTTCCGAGCACATCCACTCTTATGGCTACAAAGAAAACATTTTTACGTAGCTTTTGAGTCATGATGCTACCAATTTGCAGAAGATAGCTAATGAAAGTTCAGGGCCACAAGACAACTCCTGTTTCATGGAATACTACTACTCTTGAAAAAGGATTGTGCTACACCCGTTGCACTGTAAAAAAGTTACCTCCAGTAACCATGGTACCTTAGTGAGGAACATATTTCATATCTATCAAGTGAGAAATATCAACAGTGTCACAGGACCTCTACGCGGTATACTAATCAATAAAACTGTTAATATAAAACTACCACAACCAAGAAGTATAATCAGTAAACTAACACAAACGGAAATTCGTAAGAATAACTTCAATACTACTCACTTTATCAGCTCTTCTTTGGCTTTTGTCAAAAACAGTAAATAACATCTCTTTTCATGACTGCTTTTGCTGGCTGCCCTTACGATCAGTTGAACATGCTACGAGAAGACTTAATATCATTCATTTGTTCTTGTGTAGAAAATAATGTTAAGGGTCCAATTTTCTAGTCGATGACCATAGACTATATGACAGCTATTGATAAATAAATACCATAACAATAATATCTCTATGTTAACGACGTACCTCAGTCATGCCTTGTAGGGCATCCCACAAAAGATAAAAACAATCAGCGAGTGAGCTACTCAAGGTGCACAAATCTAATTGCTATCCTGAGTAACCATTTCTGGTTCGTACATGATAGGATCATAAAACAAACTGCAGTGGGGAAATCAAGTTGAGTATCCTCACCACCATTGTCTTCATAACCCAAAGAAATCCTTTGAAGCGTGTTACTAATACAACCTGCAGAAGTTATATTCTAGTTACTTCATTCTATCATATAAACTGTTTTATTACTTTTGAAGAACATCTTATGCTGGGCTTTACACTAATGCTGAATTCCTTATTGCTAACTGGGTAGAGTTCTTTGCGAGTAGCCTTACCGATACGTTACATCAGCACATGAGAGCCTTGGCGATGCTACATGATAAGATAGAAGGCAATATCCACTACAGGTAGGACGTGCGAGTAGGGTCCAAGTAGGACGTGCGAGTAGGGTCCAGGTAGGATGTGCGAGCAGGGTCCAGGTAGGATGTGCGAGCAGGGTCCAGGTAGGATGTGCGAGAAGGGTCCAGGTGGGAAC
Organism: Carybdea cf. marsupialis auct. non (Linnaeus, 1758); assembly: GCA_010016065.2. Classification (NCBI taxonomy): domain Eukaryota; kingdom Metazoa; phylum Cnidaria; class Cubozoa; order Carybdeida; family Carybdeidae; genus Carybdea; species Carybdea cf. marsupialis auct. non (Linnaeus, 1758). Next base: position 11,152 of record JAAAKL020006157.1, read on the forward strand.
CATCTTAGAGGATCCCCTAAAACGTTCAGCAGTTACGATCATGTGTTGAAGAGCAATTTTGCGTAACTCATGTAATCACATGTATATACTTCAACAATATCTTCGTTCCAACCGGCAACCTCTGCGAAACGCTTTAAATTGTTGACATCAACTGTCATTGAGGGAAGATCGTTACTTCTAGGGGCGTACATACTTCGACAGGACCTACTAATGATCTCCTTTGATAACTGCATGTATCTGTATCGCTGACAACTTGCGCGAGGAATTGGAGGCAAGCACGACTTTTAAGTTTCTATATCTAGGACCAGGACTTTAAAATGATATGTTTGAGCTGGATAAGAGGACCGCTGTTTTGGATTTTAAATAATTGATGTATACGACGATTAGAATTCGTTTCAGTGCAATTTTATTGGTGTTTTAGCACCATTACAAACAAACCAAGTATTGGACGCAGTTGCAATACTTTGGTTTTGCTCTAAATTGCACTACTAATCCCAGTTTCACAGGTATTCATCGTTTACTTCTATACGCATTCTGCCCGTAGTTTTGTGGTGTCTAGGTTTACAATAGCGAGCGAAAGTACGGCGGGGAAATATCTAGTAGACCCGCAGTCCACACTCGACATTAATACCTCCCTTAAAAATGGCGTGAGACTATGCTCCTAATTTTGAGTTGCAAACTAACATTAAACGAAAGTTCAATTAGTTTTCGGACTAGTAAACAAATCTAAACAAAACGCGGTGTTCTACAAATTAAGCAGTCCAATTTCTTGAATGTCAAGCAGACCCAACGCTTCCATTCAGTTTTCTTTTCCTTTTGGTCCGGAACATATTCCTCATATCCCAACATCCATTTATTGCATTTCTGGTACGCGGGGAATAAAAGCAATTGCTGATAAATTGCATCGCTGTCTAGCCTTTGTAATATGAAGCTGCGAAGTTAGCATTAGACACACTTCAATTTTTTACGTTTCGTGGGTAGCAGGCGTTTGTCAAAGACGATATTTCTTTAGGAGTTGTCAATCTATCTAAGGGCGCACCGCGGTTTGGCCTGCATAAAGTGTGCAATTTTGACATTTACTTTGCAAGGGGCAAGAAGGAAAATTATCCGATTAGGGGCAATACCCACTTTACTTCATGTTTGTTTCTTATAACGTCTTTAATAAGACTGACATTTCAAATATTTACGCTGACAAGCAAGTCGGAATTATTAATGTATAACATTATTTGCTTTACTTCATTAATAAAGAGGTTATGCTTCTGCTATCTGTAGGTATGTTGAAAATAGTCGAAGAAAGACTTCGAATAGTGATCTAATAATCAGACAACATTCAACCTTATCTCGGCTTTGTTATTTTCGATTCCCAAATTTTGGGGAGAGGCTAGAAGACCTGCGCCTACATTCATGCTAAGAAATTTACTAATCTATGCTAACCAGATACAAGCTTGTAAGGAAGGCTAATTAATCTATTAGCTCTAGAGAAACATCGTTAATATCGAAATTGACAAGTTCTGCAAAATCATAAAACATTTGGTTGTTAGAATTGTGGTACATTAATCTATTAGCTCTAGAGAAATATCTATTCACTTACACTTGACATCATTTGTAGCAGTAAAACGGATATATTTCAAGTGTTTTCGGTCCATAAACAGTTTGTGTTGCTTGTAAATGCAATTTCGTAGGGATAACTATGGCATCATCATCTACCAATTTGAAGAACATATCTTTCTCAAAGATACTCCGAATTAATATGAGGTAAAAGTTTCCAAAAAGGTTGTATAAGTAGTTAACGAGATATCACAAAAAATATTGAGCCGCAAGTAATAGTACGCACCCCTACGTCCGGATGGGCTTAAGCAAATGGTTCCAAACGACGACAAATCTAAGCATGTCAAGGCTGAAACAAGAAAGTTGAACAAAATATTAAGATCTGTATTTAGTTGTCCTCATTACTTTACTTCATTTACCTCTCCTATTCTTTCTCTTATCTCTCAACCTTCTCTGCTGCTCCCCCTTAATGAAAACAAGTGACAGATAAAAAATATCTTACTTCTACCAATGGTTTGTGAAAACCATTCAATTTCAACCTAGTTCCTTTACAAAAATCTTGAAAATTACTGACACAAATACAATTTGAAACCAAACTATTTAACATTGACATTACAACATGTCTAAACGTTATGTCTTCCTTCTACAGATGCTGATAACGATGGCCACTTCTTAAACACGCATGTTCAACATGCAACTTATCCTATGCATTCTCTAATAAAACCAGACGGTTTGATGGGGCATTCAAAATTGAATCTGCAATCTTGGGTGCAAACAAGTAATAATGCTTGGAAGAACTACGGTGGCCTATTATTTTTTACTAAATTAAAAAGTTTGATGCCACAAACAACATGGATGGACATGGACACGGACAAACAACATGGATGGATGCCACAAACACAGGATACATAAAAATGTCTACATGTAACATAAAGCAAGCAAAGACAACATTTTCTAAGAACATATTAACAATTTCAATATAAATGTATATTAAAATATGCTACTGAAAGAACACGTTAACTATTAAAACGCAGTTCTAACAGAAAGCTTTCATGAAATTAAGCTGAAATATCTACATCTATTTTTCTCTTTACTTTTTATTTCTACCTCTTTTAAAGTAACTCAACACCATGAAGTGGCAACCATGCCCTGTATCGAGCGAAGCATAAAATACCCGCAAAAAACAACTCTCTGTTTTGTTAATATGTTAGTATTAACAACATAACCGACAACTTACACCAAGAGCGCTTATTTGACTTCATAACAATGGTATCAATAAAAGACCAAATTCCTTGAACAAACATTGAAATCCGAGAGGTCTTCGTATGCCTATACCTTCACTGAATGCAATTCCTAAATTTTATGCCTTCAAAATCACTTCTATTTCAATATATTTAATCTTGTTATTCTCTGCAGAATCCAGTTCAATCTTAGTCGTCGATGCACTATATCCATTTACTTAGATATCTACCATTTACTCGACATTACTTGAAATTATAGATAGCTAGGACCAACAGTTAAAAACCCAAACTGGTCCAAGAGGGGTGAAAAGGCTAGACTAGATCGCTTCTAGTTGTTATGGCACCAGTCATTCCACGTTGATTGATGCAAGTTTGTAATCATGGATTTGTCTCTCAGTCTGAGTCTAAACAGGGCCATGTGTGGATTTTCGGCCTTGAAAGCATTCTCAAAAATGCATTAAAAAACCATTTTCGTAACAAAATGGGTAACTGCGTTCAAGACATTCTAAGCAGGCTGTTAAGAGATTTTCCAACGACTGCTAAAATAATATAGAGTAACAGAGTGAAGAAACTCAGGTATCACGGCATATTACGGAAAGTGTGGTAAAGGAGCGCACCGATACGTCAACGATTTGATTTACAGTCTTTTGTTTAGATACTAGAGAAATAGAAAAGTATGTCACCAACAGAGTGACAGTTCTTTCTAACCAATTTGTGGGTGCTGGGTGGGTGAGGACACTATTTATTGGTTTTGGCTACTGGTCGTGAATCAGAGAAGTATAAAGACAGGGACTGGCTACTGTTCGTGAATCAGAGAAGTGTGAAGACTCGGACTAGCCACCCTTGGTGAATGGGAGAATTTTGAAAACTATGACTGGCTACTGTTAGAGAATGGGGACAGAAAATGACAGGCCACTGTTCGAGAATGAGGGTAGACAGGGGCTGGCTACTGTTCGGGAATGTGAGACGACAGGCACTGACCACTATTTGGGAACGAGAGAAATGTAAGACTGGGAGTAGCTACTGTTCATGTATGTAAGAAGTGAGAAGACAAGGACTGGCTACTGTTCGTGCATGTAAAAAGTGTGAAGACAAGGACTGGCTACTGTTCGTGCATGTGGAAAGAAAAGGCCTGGCTACTGCTCGTGAATGTGGGACGACAAGGACTGATTAGAGAAATCTGGAAATTGACGAAACTGCATTAACACATTTAAATCTGTTAACGAGTTTGACCTCCTACTTAAACAGTATTGAAATTTGTTAAGTGTTTTTAGGGTTACATGGAACAGTACAAGATCATATGTGCCGTTAATAAGCATTGGAGCAGAACGTATTGTTACAAAAGCTTTGCCAGGAAGAAATAAAGGCACAGGGCTTATCTAATTTCCACGGTTGTTCCTTACGGCCATGCAATGAGGATCAAAGCTGGCTTCCAAACTATTTGTTCTTTCCCAAAACTGTCCTATATTCCTCCCACGAGTACACAGATGGGATTATTGCACTTTCATGAACTCATCTATTTCCTACAGTCAATAATAACATCGTTTCATGTTCTTAGGGGTGCATTACAAATCACTGACAGTCACAAAACAGCGTAGTCGAGGCAAACCTCAGATAATTTCAAATTTTTAAATGCCAGTTCACTTGGATATTGGAATTTCGGCTCTCTTCGGTAAAGTTAAGACTTTCCATGATTTTAAAGGAGAAGGAGACGTTCTGTAGTAGGTTAGTGAATACGGCACCCTATACGAATGCCGCTATCAATAGGGGATGTTTCTTATGGTTGATAAGCTCATTATGCACAACGTGAACAGACGAAGTTGATATCAAGCCACATGGGACTGGCGTCCACCTTGTGCTTGATCCAGAACGCCTGCCAAAAAGGACATTATCTTCTATTTCATAGGCTGACAGTGTCCAAGTAGCAAATGGCTTGTTAGCCTGTTGTTGACAACATTGACAATTGGTCATTTGAGGTACCCTAGCTACACTGTGGCTTTTTGATCATAAAAAGCGCCGTTACCTGAAAATAAAATGATCCAAACCTATAATGTTACTAATTGGTCGCAACAAATGGTTTTCATCACGACAATTCCATTCAATTTGTAGAGCTCATCCAAACTGCGTAACTCCTGCGGTTGGCATCTCATCGAAGAAGTGTGCTAATCAGTTCAGGATCTACGTCGTAGAAAAGTTGAATCATTTGTGATAACCGGAAGCTTCATTCTTTTCCTGTCCTATCGCCTGCACATCTGAGATGGGTACGATACATCTTGTATGGGTAAAGGAATAAGACCACAGCCAGAATAAGAAAGGCAACATCCAGCTAGAAAAGGAAGGTAAAGAAGATATGTGTTAGTAAAAGAAAGGCTTTGTATTTTGCGATAGGCTTTGTGAAAACGGAACTGTAACAATAAGAATGCTTACGGTACTGTCGTTACAGCCTCATTGCCTCAAACTTGCACGGAACTATCCGGTCACTATTAATATGCGCAATAAACGGCAAGATAATCTTAAACAGCTGATGAAAAAATTAATACAATTAATTGAATCAACTATCTGGCTGACGGCGTTGGTAAAAGAGATGTCGTATTTGAATCTGAAACGAACTTTCAACAAAGATTCATATAAGAAACCTGATAACGTAAACAAGGTGTGACTGCATTACCAAATAGAGTAAGGCATAAAGATCGACTTCAGGAAGATAGATTCAAATCCAAGAGACAAACGAAATCCAACGAAATAACACTTACAAGAAATGAACAAATTTAATTCAGTGGAATCGCAGACAATTCGTTGACTGATGTTATCGGATAACGCGTCAGTTTTAAATAAATTCTTTTTGTCAATATTACACCAGCTTCTTTATCGTGACGAATACAGCCCAAAAGGGAAAAAAAGAAAACGCACTTTTGCGGATACCATAGAGGGATCGCCTCAGTAACTGCCCACACTTTTCAACTTTTCAAGCAAATCGCTGAGTCGCTTTTCGGCACTACTGACTCAGTTTTGCTTGCACGGCAGTATGAAAATTGCATTACTTTACTATGTATGTGTACCTAGTATGGCTGAAGTTGTGAAATATATCCGTACTTCAGACGTGAACGTGAACCTTCTAGGAAGGCAGCATGTGAACCTTTAACCTATTGAACTTTTACCACCAAATAAGTGTACCTAGTACGGCTGAAGTCGTGAAATACATCTGTACTTCAGACGTGAACGTGAACCTTCTAGGACGGCAGTATGTGAACCTTTTAGCACGGCAGGATGTGAACCTGTAAACTGTTGAACTTTCACCACCAAATAAGTGTACTTAGTATTTACAAATCGGAGATACCTCTAGATTCTGCTCCTTCCGACTTTAAAGGTACCTGCCATGCGTCAAGCCAACATGTTCTGTCTTCGTAGCTGACTATTTGACCTACTGCCACTGAAATATCGTTAACCACTACCTGGTTACAGTAAATGTATCTTCCTGTCATTATATTAAGATCTTGCATTTTCTCTTTTATGATCATACATGTTCCCAAAGGGCTACTGGCGGCTCTTTCTAAATATTCGGCGACAAGCAATAAGCGACTGCAAAAACTGGGCCTTTCTCAGCGTGTGCCCTACGTTTTCGTGAAAAACTACCTCAACACATTGCACTGTTAAGTCATGTTTACAGCAAATGAGTACCAAAAGTAAAATTACTGCTAGTGTCTTTAAGAATGGATCATTTACAACAGAGAACTTTTAATATATACAGGTCTACTATACGATTTCCTACCATACGATGTCCTACCGTACGATGTCGTAGTCAAAGCGCAGACAATCCTGGGGTAATGTAGACAATCGCTTTGGGGAGGGGTATACGGTTGATTTTAATTTTATCGTAGCCCTGACGCTTCGCACACAATAGTAGGGTATCGCGGGGTTTTGAACATGCTCAAATTTTCAGCGAATCGTAGACAATTGTAGCACTCGAGCTGCGGAGCTCTACGAGTAAGGCTACCATCGATAAATATTTGGCTTGTTGTTTGAAAGCTATATAACTTAATCAGCCGACAGGAAGCACAGCACGTGTATCACACTCATAAGCTTCTATAGAGGGTCAAAGATGATAAAGTGAAGCTGAGATGGATTGTTTATTTGGTTTCAACCTGATATTTATGGATATTTCACTATATGCACTCCCTCATTTTGGTCGTGTTTATCATATGCAATGTAACCTCAGTTTGAGAGGTCACGTCAAACTCGAGGGCACAACCTTGTAAGATTTATCATAATACACCCTTCTCAAAATTTATTCATAAATTTGAAAGCGAGGCTAACATGGCAAAAACACATCGGTGTGCAATGGCGAGAAGGACAACTGTTATTGACACCGCTGCGTTCCACTATGTACTTCAGACGAAAGATACGACAGTG
>JAAAKL020006158.1:0-18349 GCA_010016065.2 Carybdea cf. marsupialis auct. non (Linnaeus, 1758)
TTTTGGTGCCACTCTTTGCTTTTTAGGGGTACCTTCATGGTGGAAAAGCTCATTTCTTCCCCCTTAGTTTACTTGGACTTAATGCAATTGCCTTCAGGTAGCCAACAGTATGTTCGGTTGTCATGTCGTGTAAACGACAAAAGATCTTTTCCTTAAGTACCCAAACTGAAAATAGCGTAAGCTCACATGCACTAAAGATGGAAGGATTTCACAAACTACACAATTTTCTTGTAAAAAAACGTCCACAGATTCAACAGTTTGCCAAAATGTTCTACTAAGTAAATAAGTAAACGTAAAAGGGGCTTAAAAGACGGAAATAATTGTAATCGGGGTTGGAACAAATTGTCAAAAAGCTGTTGAGATGAACAAAAAGTAAGGCAGGGCACTGTAATCCATCTCTACTCTACTTCAACACGAGCATGTCAGAATATAATAAATAAGAAGTGTTCCAACTGAAATCACGCAACGATCATTAAAAAAGTGCACCTCCTATCCTTTAGCATTTCATATTTGAGGAGATTAATGGAGAACAAAGATAAGACTAATGTTTAGAAAATTGTTTTCAACTATCAATTCTCTTGGATGGGTAGATGGATTTACTGCAGAGATTATAAAATTTGATTCTGTGCGAATCAAAATACGCGAAAGTGAAAAGAGATCAGCAAGAACAAACAACTGGGTAAAATTTGGCCACTAATGTTAAATTTTCCCGTACACATTTGAAGATGATAGAACTTTTATGTGAAATGAAAATGGTACTGTTGAAGAATGACTTGGTGCTCATTTTCAAAGCTGCCCTGATGAAAGATCATGAGGAAATTGATAATCAATTGGATTCTAGAAAATTCTCACCGATGTTATTGGGATCATACTGGAACATGTGTACTGCTTTCACACTTGGTAGAATAGCACAATGCAATGCTATCCTATGCCTAGCTACTGTGAAAAGCAATGCTATCCTTACGAAGGTCATCTAATTACCATCATCAAATATAAATGAACCTGATCAAAGTCCCGAGCTTAGAAAATTCCGATGACGAATATAGAAAAAAATTGAAAGGATGGCAAGAGAAAGAAGGAGACGAGAAAAAAAGAAGAGTAGGAAGAAGTACAAGAGAAAGAAGGGGACGAGAAAAGAAGAAGAGCAGGAAGAAGTACAAGAGGAAGGAGGAAAAGAAGGAGAAGAAGAAGGCGAAGAAAAAGGAGAAGAAGGAGGAGGAGAAGGAGAAGGAGAAGGAGAAGAGGAAGAAGAAGGAGAAGAGGAAGAAGAAGGAGAAGAGGAAGAAGCAGGAGAAGGAGAAGGAAACGACGCTAATAATAATCATAACATTGATGATCCTATTGGTGATGATAATGATGATGATGGTGATGATGCTAGTGATGGTAGCAGAAATAGGCATGAAATTATGTAAATAGTGAAATATGCCTACGTAAGGCAAACTATCAAGTAAAGGGTACTATTATCTATAAAAACGTATTTGTTCATATTTATAAAGAATAGTTTAGTTACATAATTATTAATCTATATACATCCAAAAATCATATTTAGTCAAAACAAGTCATGTAAAGAGCAAAACTTTCGGAGCTAAATTGTTCCTGGTCAGGTCTCTACATGCTCGAAACAGCCCTGCAGAAGAGCAAGAAAGATCGAAAGTAAAAATTGTAGTTCCCAGTCTCATCATCTGATCATTTATTTTCTCTAATTTTGTTGAAAGCATACCTTGCAACACATCACTGTTATTTAGAACATTCCTTGCGTGATGAAGAAAAAACGGTATTTTCATTCCCTTTCCTCCTGTTGTTTAATGAATATTAACGTTCAAAGAGATATACTTCTTTGTATCGTTTCAGGAGCAGTCCTCTTCAGCAGAAGAGAATAGTGTCGAAATGTGCTATAAATTTTGCATCAATTTATCTATTCGTTTTTTGCTACTTCTGTATAGCGTCATGTACAATAAGGAAGACGTGTGAAGAATCTTCTGGGGATATACTTTTATTCCCTAATACGTACAATAAAGCGAACTAGGTGCGTATGTTTTGTTCTCCGTACATTCCATGTGGTAAAAATTCGAAAGAGTCGTAACTGAGTGAAGGATCCATCTCTTCGCGGAAGTCTGGAGGGTGACGTCAACTGAGTGCTTTATGATTGTGTTCATATTTACATCAAGATAAAAGTAAAACTCTTTTGTGATGGTCAGCCCTCAAAACATAAGAGATAAAGAACGACTCAGATTACATTACATGTCTGATGCGGTTAAAGAGATACAGGGCCACATTCTAATTGGCCACTTCTGCATATATTACTATTGACGAGTGAAGGTCTAAAGGTGCTCAAATAAGAAATGCACGACATTTCAATCAATCGACGTCACTCTCTGAACGCGTGATCGTTACATCATGTCATATCCAAATGAATACTGAATGAAGGCATACGAACCTCCATAATTCAGGTTTTGAGACGAACATGGTACAACGTAAGTGAATAAAGGAAATGCACAATCATGAAAGCTGAAATAGGCACTAGAAAGATTCTACGGTGATCTTATTTTCACTGTGAAAACATGAAAATAAGCAATCTTGTTAGTGATATCGGTATATAGTTGTGAGCTAACATTTGGAGGAGGTGGTGTGAGCATCGAAAAGAACTATCCATAAGTAAGTAGGATGATAAAAACTGAGTACAGATTTGGTCTTAGCTTCTGTCAATGACTACTTTGTAGGCAAATCATTCATCTGTGACCACTAGTTGATTCTCCGATATACGTTGCCTTCAATCTAATCATTGAATAACGCTCTTGAAGTATTTCGTAGTTTTCCTCCTCCTTTTCTATTATAATGGTAGTCCTTCAGGGTTACATAAACAGGTATTGCTCCATTGTACAATTTATGTACGCCCTCGATCAAGGGAAGAGGTTTTAACCTCTACTTGATACTCGCTGTTTCTCTGAAATACTTTCTATTTGATAGGCATAAATAGCCCCTCCTACTTCCAACACTCTATACTTTGCTACAAATTTAATCTGGGCACAATTGCAATTGTGTGATGTAAGTTGGAAACTGTTGAAGGAAAACATTTTCTATGACTTGCTAGATAAACTTTTGCATAGAGAATAGAGAATTAGGGGTTATAAAATTCGTTACTAGGGCCGCGCAGGGTGCACCCTACCAACTAAGCTAGTTAAACTCCTAAGAAAAACATACTCTATTTTATTAGTAGCCACAAAAGTTCGTAATGCTCCACCGGTGGACATCGACATCTAACTCTATGATATTTTGGGGACCAGGCACTCTCAACATGTGGCACAACCATGGGGCCTATCATTCTGTCCAAAGCTTAATGATATTTGCAAACATTCGAACTTATCATTTTTCTCTTCTCAAAACACTTTGTAAATAAACGTGTGTACCAGGTGTCCTTACATGCTGGCCGTACACAAATCACGTTCTTAAGATACTTGTACCTGACAATTCAGTTACTCTTTTTGTAAAACATAGAAGTACGATCAAGAGTGTTCTTTTGATAGACTTAGTATGAAATGGGTTAGTAATGAAGTATATGATCTCCTTTAGTCTTTATCTTTGACAGCGAGTATCACATGATGTAAGATCTTTGCTATAGCACTTTAAACACTTAAAACAGTAAGACAAAGTAGTGCAGACTTTGTTTAAGGGATCATCGATTGTCATTCAATACATTTGTGTTTCATGAGGGACCTTCACTTTGTTTTACTATTGTAACAAAATTGAAAAAGGATTGCTAGAAAAACCAAAAATGCTACCAAGAATGTAAGGGAAGTCCAAACTCTTTTTTTCCACTACAGAAAAATGTATTGTTTACTAGGTTTATAACTAATAAACTAAATATATCAAAAAACCGAATACATGATTACAGCAAAAAGGAAAATTCTCAACTCCGTCAATTCTTTAATAAAATCACCGTCATTAAGCAAGTCTATAAATTCAAATTTCTGGGATTCATGGTCTGATGAAAAAAGTATAACGCTAAAATAAAGAGAAGAATCTATCTGCTCAAAGATTTTTCAATAAAAGAACAGCATATTCCAAAACAGGAAAGTGAATATATATTTTTAAGAAGCCTTTAAAGCATGTATCTTTAATATATGGATAAAAATGATGGAACATCAGTATGCATTTGAAGGCTGAACTAAAAGCCGCGGAAATTTGTTTCTTGTGACAGATAATGAAAGTATCGTGGACAGAAAGGAAAACACTCCATCATTTGATGCAAAGACCAGGCGGTCATAACTAAAAACATTCAGAAGAAGACAAATGCAATTCATAAGTCATATTTATGGACATGGGGATCTAGAATGGTTAGTTTTATGAAAACAAAGTGTCATATATCTACAAAGCCCTATCATCTTACCAATACAGAAACTATGATGATTGATAGAAGGGTTTTCTAACTCATGATTCTAACTCATGATGGTCCATGCCTGTAACAGGTCTGAAAAATACCTAATCAACATCCTATTATACTTTTAGTAATGAAACTGTATGCCTTCAACCAACACAGCAGATGTTAATTTGATGAAAAATTCATTAAAGGGAGTTTTATTCACTTTTTCATAGCCTTGGTGGCAATCACTAATGATAACTAGATCACGGTGGTGGATACAGAAAAGATGAATACGATTCGTTGTTTACTGATGCTTTGAAACCAATGTATTTTTGTTGTCATACTACCAGAATTTGGTAGGCAAGTTAAAATGTTTATGGGCCGAAGAAAAATAAATATTTTTATGACAGAAATACTGGGAACGAGACTTTTTCCCCAGTCTACCTCTTAAACACGCTATTGCTAATGTGGCGATAAGTCGGTCCCAGTGATGCCTGACCAGATACATATGCCATTAAATGCATACACCATTGTGTATTTCCGGATAACCAAAGTGCTTAGGTTATGTAGATTAAACCAATGCATGCCAATGCTAGTAAAATCAACATTGCGTTTGATACCTCCGTTGTATCCTATATCTTGCTATGGTATCTCAGGTAACTTAGAGGTAAGAAGTATTCGTGGCAAAGCTTTAAGGCCCCAACACAGCACAACAACACATGTTATGTACATAGGAAATACATAGAAACTATTGCAAATGCAGTGCGCATTTATAATGCCATTATAATTGCAACACAGAACAAGAAGAAGAAGCAGAAGCAGCAGAAGAAGAACATGCCCTGTTTATATTGTGTAGTGAAAACTAATGACATGGTGAAAAAAGTCGTTGGAAACTCTCTGGATATTTGAACATACTGATCTATTAATACTTATGGCAAAGAAAGTTGCTGAAAATATCCAATCACGATGGATTTAGTAGAACCGCCTTTTTCAATATGTACAAAGACTAAAAGAATTACATTGTAAACATTTCCTCTTAGCTACTTCAAAATGAGAATGTTTCAGCTTATGGTATATTTATATTGACATGGCTCCTCGATCTCTCATATCTGAAATGGATATTTAGACGTGCAGTGAGAGATAGGACTTCATAATTGCAGCTGAAATTTGATGTAACTGATTTTAAAAACCTCTGTATTTAAAAAGGCCGGTCAAGACATTTAAAGCTTACATTCCTTTTAACAGAACTGTACTCTGCTGATTTCCTCACTGACCACTATTGAGAGACAGAAACACTGATAATGTTAAATTGCAAGCAATACACCAGCTGGACTTAACATTATCATTATCACGCCTCATTATCATTAGAATTTGATATTAAAAATATCAATAGCAATTCTCACTATGCACATGATTTTTTCTGACAAAATCTGTCGCAATTTTAATCCAAGTGTTTTTAATTGACATGGAAATCTAAGCAGTCTCTGGTAGAGGAGGAAACTTTAAAACTCCGGCACGTTTGAGTTAGCCTCGATAACATATCAAATAGTTTGGCATTACATGAGTAACAAGCCAGTTTTCTGATTAATTAGTTATCTAGTCAATTTGTTCATTTAGTGGTCTTCCTATAGTCATTTAGTTTGTTTAATTAGTAGAAATGTATGCAATTAGTCTGTTATTTGACCCTCATTAAAGAGCATGATAAATATTTTATTGAAATAGTCCTGTTTTTTGACTTGGGTTAGAAAAAGGGATAGAAAAACGCTAATTATGCAAGATACTAAGTATAGGGTCCTTGAAAAACGCTAATTATGCAGGATACTAAGAACAGGGTCCTTGAAAAACGCTAATTATGCAGGATACTAAGTATAGGGTCCTTGAAAAACGCTAATTATGCAGGATACTAAGTACAGGGTACTTGAAAAATGCTAGTTATGCAGGATACTAAGTACAGGGTCCCTGAAAAATGCTAATTATGCAGGATACTAAGTAAAGGGTCCTTGAAAAAAACGCTAATTATGCAAGATACTAAGTATAGGGTCCTTGAAAAACGCTAATTATGCAAGACTAAGTACAGGGTCCTTGAAAACTACAAGTTGCATATAGTTCTGTATTCTCCTCTTTGAAATCTTACCGACAACAGATTGCTAAGGTCTATGTAGTTATAAGCAGTTATTGATGGATGTTACGATAAGGTTAATTTGACCTCCGTGAAATGGAATCCCTTTCTGACGGTTGCTTATCATATCCATTCTCCTCTTCTTCTTTCCCTATGATTTAATCTTTTCCTCAATTTATAATTACAACAATGCAGCATGGAAGAAACAGAGAAAGTTTAAGTTAGTCAGAAAGGACTTCTTGTTATCTGCTGACAAACAAATATGAAACGCCTATTTTGTAGCATCATAACTTTGTAACCATTTTACGTAAATACTGTTTCATTGTTCTTTGTAACATATTTACAACAAACAGGATGCGTGTGCTCCTAGTTGTGCTAACTCACATATGCATCAGCACAATTCAGTATTATTACAAATCATTAGTAACTATTATGGACAACGGCTGATGCAGAATTATAGCCATTTCTTAAAATTTGGAAAAAACCTAAACATAAAAGATTTGAAGTAAATAATAGCAAAACTTTGAACTTTGTTCTTAGTGGTTTTAAACATTCAGCTTTTCATATTTTATGCGGCGTTGGAATAATAGCAGTTGTGGCTGCATCTATGATATTACAATATAAAACTGGTATTAATGGTTTAGGATTTCCAATTTATCTTGAATCTCATTCTCTTCTTACTCAAGTGATCAGATACTCGGAACGCAAAATCTTCAAAACGGTCTAACCATAGATTACATTCCTGTCATTGTCGACTAATTTGTCTTGCAAATCAGAATGTGATGTTCTGATGTTTGTAATCAACGTTTGTCTACATGCATTCATTGCGATACATATTCAAAGTCAGCTATCCAACTTAACCCTTCATCCTCCGCGCTATTTCTCTTTAATAGCTAAGATCGGATTACATGAGCCCCCACTCGGATCAATGCCACTTGCAAAACACTTTATCGAATGCAGACATCGTCATTTTTATTGGTTGTATTCCATCTCGCTGATCCCTATCTCCCCTGCTGGTTTGTTGTTTATTTTTGTGTTTGTTTTTCCTCACACAACCATGCCACAGAGCACACAAAGCACTCACGCAGCTGTCATGTCAGAACTAACATCAGCAAGCAGGCGAAAAAAGTGATTAACTGCTAATTTTCTATGGAGTCTTTTTTGATATGAAGATTTTGCGAGGGATTTTCCTCGAGTTATTGCCAATCTGACAACATCGACTGACACATTAGGTCTTAAGATGGAGTTGGTCGGAATTCATATCAGGTTATACAAATATTGCACTTTACGTTTACAAGAGCATTACCGGTAACAGTTCTTAAAATTCTGCAGGGAAATATAAAGACTGTAAGCTACAAAAAGAGAGAATGATTGGTAAAGCTGATAATTGCTATCCTTCCCCTGACAAAATGGAATAAATCTTTGAGTCTGCAACAATATCAATAAAATCCTTTCACTTTGAAAGGTCCGTCTTAATTCTTGTAGCAGCTCTATAGCAAGAGAGAGTCATTTTAAAAGGACATTCTTTGGTTATTTTTAAAAATTTATTTCTAAAGGAACGGCTTTTCGTTTAATTATACCACATTTTCAATTGAGCAATTAATATCTGGCTGTCATTTCAGGGAAGTGAAGATTTGGAAAACTACAAAATGTCAGGATGTCTGCTATTGAAACATTCTGCTGAGGTCTTCGTCCTTTGTACTGAATTTGTTGTTATCCTAGTGTTCGCTTGATTAGTGAAATGTAAACAAGAAGAGGTACAATGGGAAAGGAGGGTTGGTGAGGGCCTTACTCATAGCAAAGGGGCTAAAAATATGCGAAGGCGCAGCGGGAGAGGAAAATGAAAAAGAACGTGGATTAGCATCACAAAATGGTAAACGATCTACATACACATCGATATTCCTTAAATGAAGTCAACTTCGCAGATTGAGTTTCCCATACATCTTACTTATTGTGAAGTTTATGTGTAGATAGTTATCTAATGCAGGATTTTTAAGGTCGCCGATAAAGCCATCATTTCTACTCGACTAGCCGTGATGATTAAACTTTGAATATAGGTTGGCTTCAGAACGATTTAACACTTTCACAATCGTTAAATATGTCGTTTTTCCAGCTCTTGGATCAAGTGAACTGAGTTGTTATACGATTAAATGAAATATGCTTAGATTACGACAGGGCAGCGATTCATTTCGAGCATGAATGGATGTTGAATCCACCACATGGAACAGTTGTTCTCTGGATCTACATGTAAACGGCAAATTAGTAAATATTGAGGCCACCATGTTGCAAGTAGGAAAGAGACGAAAATTGCTGGCAATAGGAAATCTATCTTGAATTTACCTGAAGTAGAAATACAGTGGGTGTGCTGGTTGAAACGTCTTGCTGAACTCAACTATCTTCGAGAAAGCAATCGTCATCCGACATAAGCAGCGAGATCGCACATGTAAGCTTACACATATTGATAGTCCTATCGTAAACGCTAAAATGAGATCCAAGACCGAAGGGACGACTATTTGTTGTACAAAGTGAAGCCTGATCAATCGATAAACAAGAAACTATTGAATAGCTAAACGGTTATTTATCCTCAAGGTTGACACTTTGGTGTGACAACAAACGCTTACAGCGAACAATCGATAACTCTAAACACCATAAACTTCGTTCTCTCTTGCGAATAAAACAGTACCCATGTTCAACGGAAGGAACGTAAAAACTTAATTAAGCTTACCTTGAAAGTGGTGGTGTTTCTCCCCGTAAAGTTCTCCAAGTGCGAGAAAGAAAGCAGCGAAAAAGACAATCAAAGATATCCTTGATGCCATTGTAACTGATTCCCTATTTATAAAACGGAACAGCCAAACGATTTCTTCTTTAAAAGTATTTCAGCGTAAGGTCCTCATGTTTTCAAATGTCGATTAGCTGCTACCTTCTATACGTTTGTCTTGCTTTCGACATTGGGTTTAATCACTCACTATACACAAAAGCATTAAGTTTGAAATTTATTTTCCACAACAAATGGTCAACAACAATGCAAACGATTAACTAACAAAGCCATCTTTTCATTTCAGCTTTGTTCCTGACATAAAGAAGTTTTTAGAGGAGGTGACGTCAAAGGTTGAAACATCGACAGGGATTCCTTAACAGTAGTAATTCATTGCCACTGGAATGCTTTTAAGAAGGAAAATACTTAGGGGGAAATGGATTTCGCACTTGGCGTAAGTGGAAGCAAGGACTATAGACTCTAGACTTTCTCGATAGTCTTTGGTGGAAGTCACTGGATGTAACGATGTGAAAGTAATGATGCAAATATTATTTATTCATCTTCCTAAATGAGGGTGAAAAAGGAAGATAATATTAAAGTTTAAATATACGTTATAGGCCTAAATAGTTCGTAAATCAATGTTATAAACTATTAGAACCCTTGTATATGATAAAGTATGTATTTTATAATAAATAAATACGTAAATACATAATTAATATACATATATATATATATATATATATGTATGAATTATGTTCTTATCTATTTATTTCTAATATTCATAAAATGAATTAGCTACGTTTACATACATGTATTTACGTATGACGATAATCTCGAACCCCTATGACAATGTTTACTCTTTGCATAATTTAAGGTATATGTAAACATAGGTGAAAACACATTGTTTGAGTGCATAAATATTTTTCTGCGAATAAACAAACAGTGATAGTAAAATAATAACAATTAAAACCCGATAAAAAGTCTCCTGGCATGTAGTCTGAGGAACCAGTTCAGAGATGCCTCTATTTCTTTCGTTGTGTAAGGCCTACTCGTTGTATAAAACTTGGTTGCACTCAACACTCTAGCGACAGCATCAAAATTAGCTGTTATTGTTGTATCAATTAGTTGCCCAATCAATCACTAAGGATTGCATCACTCAGAAGCCCCTCCCTGGATTTTTAACATCAGTGTCTTCGTTTAGTTATTTGCTGTCAGTTTGGATTCACGTGAAGTATAAGTTCGTCCCTCCTTCTACTAGATGTTTCTGCATATTTACAATCAATATAAATATATATATGTAAATGTATATATCGGATTTCTATAGTAAAAGCCATATAATCGACATAGAGATATATAGAGACACCAAGGGGTATGTGGGTTACATTGCCTCCGTGTTATCTTTTTCAGAGAACATTAACACAAATACATCTGTATCAACCGCCGTGTCACCATGGAGTATGACTCTTGGTTAAGTGAAACAAACCAAATACCAAAGAAACAGACAAAAAGTAGTCGGGTATTGTAAAGTTTGCGATCGAGTTCTGACATGCTTGCAGACTTGCAGAGACTCTTGGTTTCGTAGCAACTAGCACTGTACATGTAAACCACTGGCAAAACCCTAAAATTTTAACAAGGAATGCTGTTAAAAATAATTAACTTTGTTGGAGATCTGTAGGTACCTCCCTTAAAATTTGAAGGAAACATCCTTCAGTTTAGATTCGGGTAAAAACATGACTTTAATTTGCGATTGTTGACCAAACATTTACCAAATTAGATTTATCACAAAAGTAAACCATGGTACTGTCACGGACTGAAACTGAGACTTCCCACATTGTAAGTGGGCAGAGGCAATTTTCTAAACATAAATACATATTTAGACCCTGGTCACATAAATCGTCTGAAGTGAAGGTAGAACAATATTACGTAGAATTTATAGAAAATGAGAGGGTTAGAACATGTTTTTAGCAAATATTTACCTGTATGAGTGAGAGATTTGCTTAGCCTTTTGAACAAATTAGTGCCGCCTCTTGGTCAAAGATTTCCACGATTTTTACGTAAGATAAACTTCCCTAAGTTGGAGAGCAATGTTATTTTTGTGTAAGATAGATTTAGTGGACCTTTACCCTGGTATACCTAACAAGTAGGGCTTGTTACTTATAGACACGGGTCTTTATGCTATCTTATACGGCATATCTATCGAAACGCTATGTGAACGTGCTAGGTATTCGTTAAAATGCAATGGTTTTGTTCACAATGGGAGGGAGGATAGGGGAATTAAAGGAACAGGTATAGATACTAATGTTTTGAAAGTCCGTGTGCTACTCTTTTCATGGCAGATTTGGAGGCGAGGACTTTACATGGTTTTAGAGTACCACCTACATAGATCCGTTACATCATCAATGTTTTTATAGTGTGTTTAGGTAGGGGGGAGGCTTTGCTTGAACTTTTATCGTATCCTCATTTTCTTTACCTAAAGTTTGTATATAAGCATTCTTGCACAGAAATTAACAGACAGCAATTCAGGAAGAAGTTATCTTCTTTGGCAACAAAAACACAGTAGCCAGTAATGCCTAGACGTCTATGCTGCTAAGGAATGAAATCCTTCAATATCGGGTTTTTTTGTTTGAGTGTGTGTATGTGTGTCTGTGTGTATATGTGATCGAGAAATGGAGAGAAAAGAAAGACAGACAAGTTAAATCAAGGGAATGAACCCGAATCGTCTGAATCTATGTTCCTCTATGTGATATTTACTGTGGATTAAAGAGAGCTGTAACACATTAAGCTCTCCCTCCCACCCGCCTCTGCCTATGATCATAAACTCAAGTTCTCAGAATAATGAAAAGCTTTATTTGTTTCACACTGAGGCCTTTGTAGCAATGTCCATTAAATGGACTGTCTTTGGTCATTTTCCTTTATTGAAATTAAGTTGCACCGTAGCTCTTATCTGAGCTGCTTGTCAGTTTCAAAAAAGTCAAAAAGATCTGTATGACCATTAAACTAAAATATTCTACAGCAACGTGACCAAGGATGATAAAGAAGCCAACCAAAGTAATCAAATTCAATTAAATGCAAATCCTTCAGCAGGAAATTACACAGAAATAATGCCTGCCTTTTATCTCAAATAACTGCTTTAAACAGAAAGGACTGCAACCACAAAGTCAGAGTGATGACATACTTTCGCTCTTTGCAAATGGACCACTACGTCGTTTTTCAAACCTCCCCAGTATTTTCCGACATGGAAATGAGGAGGAACTACTCGGCTACAACACGAAGTACGTTTATACCAGGAGAGGTTTTCATTTATCTTTTATTCACAGCTGTTTCTTGACTTGTTGCAAACTCACTGATCAGCTGCAAGTTTGCCTATAACCAAACTTTACTGTAAGTAAGTGAGTTCCATGAGTTTTCGACCCACATATGAATTTCTGATTTTTGAAGTCCAGCCTGCTTATACGTGATAGCACCTTTAGAAGGAACTGCAGAATGAAGATCCCTCTATTGAAAACGAGCTGATTATCAGCAAAACCACAGTACAATTACGTGGTTGGAAGACGTTGATTTCTAATCTATTCATTTCAAAAAGAGATTTATCCGTCCGCTTTAGTGAGTTAATCAGGGAATTAGAAGCCAGCAGAATTGATTGATAAATATCATACACCTCGTCTCAAAAGAGAGGCCAGTATCCATATCAATATTGTGTTTGCTGCTATCTTTAAGATATGCAACTGGGGTAAGGTAAATTGACACGTTTCCATCACATTCAAACTAACAAGATCAATGAATCTACATTTTTTCATTATAGTATTACGTAATTATTTTGTCAAAAAGGTCTTTCAAGCGGCAATAGTAAATACCGCAAACTCGATCAAGTCGTAAGATCCAACCTGTTCTTTCTTTGACGGTAATTAACTTTAATGACTTCATCTAGGATAGGGAAGCTCTATACCATAGCGTCATCCCACTTCCGGTTAATAAACAAAGGGAAAACGTATCGTCTTGTGGTCTCAGACAGATAAAGTAGTCTGGAGTAGACGAAACTGCCAGCAGTAAGCATACATTTACAACCACAAACATACATTTACAACCACAACAACTCCTCTGTCTATATTATGGACGTCGTGACCAATATTCCCCGTTTGCTCCGTTTGATACATCTCTCCATTTTTTTAGTACTGTCCAGTAACTTCAGCGCCTGAAATAAAGCCTGAAGAAAGTTAAGTACTTGGGATGAGCATCAGAATGCATTGATTTCAATGATCACCTACTATGCTACTATTCACATCAATAGAAGTATGGTTAAGATTAATTACGCTATCATCAAGGCAAAGGAGAATAAAGAGCATACTCTTTCAAATGTTACTTCTTAGCACCAGAGTGTCAAGCATCCAAGGAAATAATGAAATCTTCGGTTCAAAACATCTGCTTAAATGTCAAAGAAGCAGTTTACTCAAAAAATGAACTTTCCTCATTATCACACTACGTTTCAAAAGTAATTTTGTATTCATTTGAATGTAAGTAATAAGGAGAACTCTCTGGGGCTGCAGTAGAAAAACCGCAGTGGGAGAGACAAGTAGAAAAGCTGTTCGGATGACGTAGTTTGAATTGAGTCTAGAACTGGACTTATTATAGATAGAACTGTATATGGGCATCGGGAAATTTTGAGTAAACCTCTATTGACTTTCATTTCCATAAGCGCTGTATTTTTTAATAATCAGATACTAGTGCCCAATAAAAGGTTATTCTGCAACTATGGCCATGTTTGCAGTACTAAAAGTAGTATTCAAATGCGGATTCTGCCCATTCAGGCACTAAAAACCTCATTCGTATTTCTCGAAAACATACTATGGACCATTACTAGGTTGCATCCAAACCATAAAACCCGGCTTTGGTGGATCATCATAAGGTTGCAGCCAAAAAAGAAAACTTGGCTTTGGCGAC
This sequence comes from Carybdea cf. marsupialis auct. non (Linnaeus, 1758), assembly GCA_010016065.2. NCBI lineage: Eukaryota > Metazoa > Cnidaria > Cubozoa > Carybdeida > Carybdeidae > Carybdea > Carybdea cf. marsupialis auct. non (Linnaeus, 1758). The sequence goes on from JAAAKL020006158.1 coordinate 14,173, forward strand.
AAATTTGGTTGATGAAAAGTCAAGAAAACCGGTTCAAGGGGATAGAAGTTTTTCATCTACAAAGCTCTGTAAAGTCCACGTACATCTAAGCAGGGCATCGCCACGTTTACCAAATTCGATTTCTCAAAATTAGAAGCTGTCGACCTGCTTTTTGAGTACTCTTATACGTCTATTGCGGTTTCGAAACCAATACATTTATATCAGATGCATCACACTTCTCACTAGTATGTGACTCCTACTAGGAAGAATGAATGCATCAATAAACTCTTTTGTTTTTATAAAGTATTTCTGATAAATTGATTGATTTTGGTAAAATCAGCTTTCAGTAATTAACTTTCCCCAGGACATAGCTCACTCTGGCTGAGCAATAGGCTACGCTCGAATGCGGTATGCCACAAAAAACACCAAAACTTTCAGTAAATGTCAGCGAGAGCAACACACAGGCAACGGTATAAAAGGTTTGGTCATTTAAAGCAATTTAGAAAATCACGTCGTCGTTCTCGCTGAATCGAGTCACTGACCTGTGTTTTAAATAAGCAACCATGGCCTTCTCACGCGCCAATAGCCTTAAAGTATTTTCTATTATGTTAAATTGTGATTGCACTTTGCAAATTTTCCAGTCTTGACTCTCTCTCTGTGTATATATATATATTTATTTGTTTTTTATTTATATATATTTATGTATTTATGTACACATATATATCCCTATTCCACTTAGGCATCTCTCCATTTGTGACAATGAGCAGATACTTTTCTGGATGTCTTATGGCTGTATCTGATCTCATCTTTGTACATCATAAGGGTCTCCCTACGTTACGGGTTCAATCTTAACGTTGACCATAATTTAGTTTTATCGCCAGTCTGTCATCTCTTACTCTGATAATTGGAATAAAGTCTCAAATGTTGAAGATGTGTGGTCTTCTTAAGCTATTTTACACTACGACAAATTAGTAGATACACAGAGACCTCAGCGTGACTTTCCCCTGAAATGTCTGATGACAATTCAGATTCAGTCTTACTTTTGCGTGAGCTTCCGTGAAACATCATTAGTCTGCACAACAGTCATGAATTCTCAGATTAGTATCTCTATTAAGCTCTGTCTGGCATTGTGTAATTGGCATGTCTATTGCAACACTTCAGCAAAATCAAGGGTAGCATAGGACTCTTTGTATTCTGTTGTCATTTCGTCGAGGGTAACAACAGGGTGCTTCACACCAGAAATGATCAATTTACTAAATTATGTGACTTACTGCCGGGAAAATTTAAGATATTAAAAATCTATTTAAAACAATTCATGATATCCTTCTTACTTTACTTCACTTTCACAAAAAATTACAAACATTGCTTATCACGATGTTAAAATTCGGCACCGAAAAAGAGTATAATTTGACAAGTATAAGAACTTTCGTTTTCTTCCTATTTATCTCCTGCACTCCACTGTGAGGAATTATCCATTGATGCAAATGCTTTGGAACATCCTACGCAGAAAACCAACTATTTTGATTGATAAATGAGTCGACTTAAGAATCAGCTGATATTCATCACTCATTTTACATCTTCGAAGTATGGAACGGAGGGATGAGAAATATTGAGTTACCATTTCATATTGATATGTAGACATTCAGTATAGGGGTTAGGGTTACATTCAATTATATTTATCTCATTGTCAAGAAAAAGTCAATACAATCCAAATGCCTAGAGGATACAAATCACCACTACGTCTCTTACTTCACATGATCAGGAAACAATTAAGTAACTGTTTAGAACAGTAACTGTTTAAATGCCTGGCCATCTTCTATCTGACTGTTTATTTGTGAGTTTGCTAGTAATTTTTATACTTAGGGCAGCAATTGATATTGGTCTTTCACCTCATCACAGCGAATTATTTTAGGAAAGTATAATTTGTTATGCTCATATTCGTCTGACGTCCCATTTTCTATTCTATGTCTCAATCGGATGTCAACAACAAGAAATAGGATATTGATTTCCAGAATCTACATTCATATCAATTCATTTTTCATCATTTGAAATGATTACACTTCTCGTTTTCCTTTATTACCTGACAAATTGAATTTTTATGAGTTAATTTCCTGATCTATAACAGTAACTTGGAACTCTCGGTCTCGAATAGAGATGGGCTTTTTCATTGCAACTAACAATTTGCTAGTTCTCTTAGTGCTTTTCTATGTTTCTTCAACCATTTGCGGTGCGTTCCGTCTTCCTAAGATCTTAACGATTATGCGGACTGGGGGTAAAAACCTAGCTACATTTGTTAGCTCAGTTTGCTTTCATGATAAGAGGCCATTGTCAAAGTAATGTATTCAATAAATCCCTCATTCTCACCAGATTTAGAACACTATACCATAACACGTAGATAAGACAGGGAATGAGTTATTGGAAGTATTGGAGGAATTGGAATTCTCCTATATTGAGCCTAAATATGGGTAAACAGGCAATATTTTCAAGAATATTTTACTAAAAATTGAACTAAATCCTAAGTTATTAACCCAAACCTCTCATGGTGATGTAATGATGATTTCATTCTAAAGGTACTTGGTTATTGGAGGATGCCTTTTAATAACTAGAGTCATATCAAGTCATTTTCCCTTCGGCCACTTGGCAAACTCAAGTGGAAACCGACCTTTCATGTAGTAGAAAACAAAGTGATACGTGGAGGCTGTGAGTTTGAATCCCAGAAGTGGGAATAAAAGCCATTGATACTTTAACATGTGGAATATAACACTTGCTTTGCTGACACTCTGCTTGACACTTTGTTATTCTGCGACAGAATCCGTTTTTGATGTACTTTGTCACAATTTAATATTAATGCATTCTTACACCAACGTCGCAAATTAGAAGTATTTCGATTTGCACATCTTTTCTCTAACTAGTGACACTGCAGGTCAGACGGACCACAGATGAATTCCAGGGAGGCACAAGGTCACTGCCCCCTTGTCAAAGCTTTTGTTCATACTGGAGCGAAAGTGCTCCACGCAACTTGAGTATAATGAATTGTCCGGATTTTACGTGAGGTATTGTACAATATTTCCCAAAAATTTTCGTTTTTTAGGCGTAATCTGCAACTTAATAGAGAAAGTTTTTAGAAGAAGCGCAAGGCCTGTTAAGGGAAAAACCCGAGATATTGACAGATATGTCTAAGAAGGTAAATATATATCTAAGAACCTCATATTTGTTGCTACATTTGTTGTCATGGTTCATGGCAACATGTTAAAGAGCAACATTCTTTAGCAATTCGACCACGTATGTCCTCTCCATACAGAGTGGCATTTTTTTGCATTCAAGAAGGAGAAATCGTGCAAGCTGTATGTACGTGAGCACGGCCTGTGAACTAACCCTTTTTAATGAAATCTCTAGTCCCTGACACAAACAATGTACATCGTCTGGATGGCAATGAAAAGTAAATTTCTTGAAATTGTAGTGTAAGTAGCATGCTGCATCTATTTTACTCAAAAATGGCCTTCCAGTTCATTCTGTCAGCTATTGTATTTGTAAATTGTTCAACAGATCCTCGATACCTGCATCTACTCTTTCAGTTCCTAATTACAGCATTGTCACTGTAGTTTTCTCCTTTACTAGTTGACATTCACTACAATGACGTAGCCGTGTTAACAAATCGTGTTTCAGCATATATCTAGCTCATATAGATTGATGGGGCATTTTAAAACCTAGTCGGCACCTGCCGATTTCTTTTATGTTAAGAATCATATTCTCGTGTCACTCTATTCGATAGTAACATATAAGATAAGTTTAATTACGCAGGCGCCATGTTTTACCACTTTGAATTTCGGGGCTCTGATGAATGAAACTGCCAACACCTCCTCTATTCAGGTCAGTAGCTAGCGGGGGAGAGGGGGGATTGCCACCTCCAATCTCAGTCTTAAGAATATTAGGAAGTTGATGGTCCTTCCGACAGCACAGTAAGTTCCGGCAGTTCCGACAACATAGACAAATGACAAACAACAGTTTTACTCTTGGAACCAGCATCTTCTTGCATCAAAGAGGTAGCACAGTGTATTCAGCGAATTAACATCCCCTCCTTTGCCCCCATCCTCCTCCCACAGAAATTTGTAGCTACGGCCCTGCTATTCCTAGTCATTCGATTCATTCTGGTCACTGATTTCTATGAACGATTCAATATTTTTTGCAAACTTTAACT
>JAAAKL020006159.1:0-18348 GCA_010016065.2 Carybdea cf. marsupialis auct. non (Linnaeus, 1758)
CATAATATTCGGGATTTGATTATAATGCAATGAAAATGATACGTAGTACATACGGCAGAATTAGCTTTCTTAAAGAATTGTTACTTATAGTAATAGCACCTTTTTCGCCCTCTAAAATGGTCAATGGAGACCATAGTCGGCGGCGACACCTTTCCAACGCTACAACCTAACTTGTCAAAAGGGCAGGCACCACTCCTCCTCCAGGTCAAATGTTTACCTCTCATAATCCGCGGCATTAAAACTACCTCAAAACCAACGAAGGCAGCCGGATTATTCTCCTGAAGGACCGAAAACTTCACACTTCACGATCCAAGAGGGAACGTAACCACCATTTCATGGAGATTGGTCACATATATACCGGAAAAGTCCTGAAAGTACTTTCTGGACAAACCATCACTTCATGACTCCTGCATGAGGTCTTGAAAAGGGGTACCAACTTTCAGGAGAAGCACATAAGGAAAAATCTCCCCATCAAAGTTCAACAGCATAGTACATATATGCAGCACGGCATTGTGTCACGTCGGAATACGGAAGGACGTGTTTACTGCAAGGCTAGCTTTCGGGACGCGTACAATATTCTAAAAAGCGGGAAGCGTACAATGTTCTAAAAAGCAGGAAGCGTACAATGTTCTAAAACCAGGAAGCGCATATCCCGAGGCCTACTTTCCGGCTTTATTTCTTGCGTGTTACGCTTTTTAAATACAAATACTAGTATCTTGACAATACCTACATCTTCTTGACTTCACCCTCATTCTTTTTGCCTGACCGTTCGCATAGTCATGCACCAATTTAAGAAGCGCATTTCAAATGGAAACTACACTATCTACAATCTAAAATCTAAGTACGTGCACAAAGTACTCCAGCGATATACACGTACGAAGTTTCTTCTTTAACTTGTAATAAATAACTTTTAATCGGACACAGAATCCGTATGTCCACTCTCCATAGCAAAGAAGATTTTAAATATGATCTGGAACAGTGACCAATGCCTGGCTGTTTGATCTGCCCAGCTTTACAATCTATAAGCATAAAAAGACGATAAGAAGACACAGTTTTCTCGCTGTTAGGGACGGTCGATGTACAAAGTGACACGAGGTGTATTCAATAACAAAAAATTGTGACAGAAATTAAATCCTCGCAGCACTCCTTTTCACGGAGCTGGCAGCATCGTATGACTGACCGGGTATGACTAACAAATCCGTGTTTTCATTAATAAACGCTTGGTGACGGTAAGCGGGGGCGGGGGGGTGTATTCCATAACTGTGATTTACAAAGGACTGGGCTTCTTCTGGAGTCAAGAAAATCAGCATAACACAAATTACTTGTACATATCAACACAAAACAATCCAAGAAATGATCACACTTCAAAAGTAGCTTCATCTATGCATAACATAGATATCATGGCCGCTGTAAAGAGTGCCCTTCATAAGTGGTATTTCTATGAAGCACTACTCTTGTATACGGCGTAACCCCGGTTGGCGACCACCTCAGTGACGCGACCACCTCGCCAATGCGACCATTTCTTCACGGTCCCGAATTTTTCTTTCTTTATTCCCTATTAAACTATTTCACCAATGCGACCAGCTCGGTTCCAAGACCGCGACCGCCAGCTTGTGGTTCCCAAACATAAATTCAACCACGCTAACCCGACCATGAAGCATCCTTACAATAATGATATGATCAACTCAAAGTCATGTTTTTCTTATTTTATTGCGGGACATGACCGCAACGAATCCCCGCCGGGTGACCGAAGACAGGTGTGATTACACGGCCACGGTCGTATCAGTCAATCCCAAATTGCAAGTTGCAAAGTTAAAAAAAATCAGTTTATTACCACTGATATGGATTTGGGCCGTGGATGATTTCACCATAAGTCGCAACCTCATCTGACGAGTCCAGCCCGCTAACAAGACCATTTGAAAATGGTCCCATAGGTAGTCGCGTTACCGGGGTTCCACTGCATATGGTAAATCCAATAACGCCATCGTCGAAAAAGACGTTTCTTCAATACGCATTCTCTCAATTCGAGGCCCCTAGTTAAGAAGTAGGCCCGACACTGAAACTGCCTTAACAGTAAGCTACCAAACAATTCTATTCATAAAGGGTACTTTCCACCACTCTAGTATACACATTGCTTAAAATAAGCGACTCTCTGAGGGTAAAATACTGATCACTAGGAGACTGTAAACCTGATACAAAGACCAAGATCAATACCCATAGCTACATAAGCTCTACAAATCATAAAACACAAAATGTGGCTTTCAAAAAACCGAGAAGAAAGCTAATACCAGAAGTATGAACTATAAACACACAAAATGAGAAAGAAACGAGCAACACGGTGGAAAATAAAATTAAAACCTAAAAATAAAACGGTGTGGAAAATAAGACAATGCTGGAGTCCGCCGACTCAACGAGTCCATAAATAAGCAAATGAAATTAACACACCATAAGACTACTGACTGTACTATATGAAACAAAGCACGGATATCTCTCAGTGAACGTAAAATGATGCCTGCTGTTTTGGCCACCAATAAAGCTATACCACATTTTCGATTGCAACGGATCAAGCTCCCCATTGCTACACCATCTGGCTACAGCAGCCATGCTTCCCTTCAGCAAACGCCCAGTAAACAACATAAAACCTCATCTTCAATCTCTCTTACTCGCAAATTATCAAGGGCATCTGCAAATCATAAACTCTCCTTGTGGACGCTCGTAAGATGCATCAGCATAACATGGGAGGCATTCCAGTAATCCCAAAAGGAAATGCAATGCTAATGCACTTTGCAGTGATGCATTCACGTAGTCACTCACAACAAAGAAACACATGAAACATTCCCCAAATCTTATCAATGCAAATCAAGCAAAAATGCACAACGCTCATCCTCAGACAGTGCAAAAATTCATCAACAACCCACAAGTTCTCTAAACTTCATTCTCTCGCCCAGCATACCTCCACTCACCTCTGCTCTAAGACATTCCATGAACACAAATGAAGCTTTGCCACTCACTTGCCCGTTAACTAAATGAAGAATTTTTGGATGAGGAAAACCGAAGATGAGTTTCAATGATGTAGAATGAAAAGGTCGCGTGCACTCAAGTCTTTATATACGAGGTACTGTAAATTCGTACAGAAAATAATCTATGGGTGAATTTGAGCTTAATAATTTATTTTTATTTAATGTTAATAAATGTATGTTAAGTGAATGCGTTCTTGTGCCATGATCGTAGTAATTTATGGATGTTTTCTAGTTAGTTAGCTTAAGCTCATCAAGTTTTGCTCTGTGAACAAACAAACGTGTGACGCGATAAAAACATGAACGCAGGTACGACTTAAGAAACGTTGTGATTAACGGTACTGTCAAGCAAGGACTGAAAATCAAATCAACAGTATACGTCAAGCTCGGCTATTTAAATTGAATGTTCATAGAGTAAAAGAAATTTCAATTAAGTGACTTTGACATGAGATAAAACTGATAAAACGGACCGAGGTGTTAAATTGAATATAAACGATGACATCATACATGACTGGCTGGCAGCGATGGTGTGATAACGCTAAGGTTGATTAAAGGGTTTGCCGCTTCCAAGGCCATTATTATCTTGGTTTAAAGGTTGGGTAAGAGTAACATAGGGGAATCTGCAGATCACATAAGGTGGGCTTTTGGAGCCCCCTAAATAAGCACCTGTTCCCTGGGAGTGGGGCTTACCATACTCTTAGTACTACCCTCTATTACTATTATTATTGTATAAAAAGTTTGATTTCTAACACTATACTTTATTAGGGGCTTTTCGAGTGCCAACATCATCCGTCAGCATTCTGTTTTGGTCAAGTTTGTAGTAATAATCAATCACGCCTAAAATAATGATGATTTCTACTAGTAGACTATCATGTGTTTAAAGTAACAAACAAATAAAGTAACTGTAGTTCTAGTTAGTATTATATTTGAATATCTTGACCTTAGATCTACATTTATACCTTAAAAACATTTACTGAGCTATTGCTTGTTTTCGACTACAATTTTATCGAAGCACCGTCACAATTCATAATACACGTTTTATCATCAAAACAGCACTATACCGAGATAGCCAGATGACCTATAAAGTCCTGCCACCAAAAATGCATAAGGGAGGAATAGACCCACAAAAAAATTACAGGGGTGCACGGGGGAGATGCCCTTCGCTAATTTAAATTGGGTTAATCATTTTATGCGAGAAACGATGCTTCTGGTGACACATCTGTCATATTTTAAAGCTGAGAACTTTTGCAACCGAAAAATCAATGATTTACAAGAACGGCAGAAACTAGTTATTAACCATTGACCTTCATGAAACCGATTTAAAAGTGAATGTTTTAGCTTTTGGGTCCATATAACAAAACTTTCCCACTTGCTCGACAGTAAAGCTTATCACAATACACGTTAAATATCCTTGGGTAAGGTTTATGGTGATTAGAAAGTGGGAAGCGTAAGTATTCAACAGTTAGGTACTCTTTGAATAGGTTCGGTTACAAGTTCGTTCTTTTAGTTGTAGTGACACTTACTCGATCAATGCCAAGCACCACCTTCGATTACTCTAGAATCTTCCTTCTGCTGGAACCAAGCAATGAACACAAGATCAAGAATTAGCGGCATTCATTCTTATGGCACACAACGGGAAGCAATACCTTGCTCGTCCTTGCAAGCTCGAGTTAGAAACCCGATTTTACAAGCAAGGAATCAATGATGATTCTCAGAATGTAAAATAACCACAAGTTGTCTAAGTGTCCTTCCACAGATGTTTTTTACTTGTCTCTATCAAGATTACCAGTCTCGGGTTACAATTTCACGCGACTTTAAAATACGGTTCAGTTTTTATCTACTTTGTATTATTATTTTTATTAGTTTCGCACAATGTACGATTTGCGCCACATGGTTTACATCCCTAACTTTTACGTGTACTCCTCGATTACTATGACTGACCGGCTGCCATTAGCCATTATGATGCATTCTCTCACTTTAGCATCCAGTTTATTTTGGTCTATGAAAGAGCTACGAAAGAGAAGGATCATTTGCACCCAAAAAAAGAGAGAAGGAATTCAGTGAAAATATAATCTTCATTTGTGACAGACTGCGACGTCAATACTTCCCACTTATGGTGTAGGCGATCGTTGTTTTATACTCGTTTTAAGCACAGAACATTAGGGTTCTCTCCTTCACGAGCGCGTCAAAAGTGCTTCTATCAGTCCAAGGTAACAGGAGAAATACTTGCTCCTTCAAAGGACTGGTTGCAGGTCATAAAAACAGACAATACCAGAGTTACTTCCAAACTTAGTTATGATTGTGCGAAATATTTTTTACTTATCTGCACAACAGAATACATAATTTTACTGATAGCCGAATGTAAATGCAGTTTAATAGAACGCAGGCATTCAGAAGTGTTTTGGTTACACTACAGGCCCATTCTGCTACCCTCTAGTATTTTGTATGAACATACTTCGGCTTTGAAACGCTCTGCTCTGTACTCCTAAGAATAAGGGAGACACTCTTCGTTCCCTTTCACAACTACTACCTAGTAACAGCATAGGCTGGCACCACAATTTTCAATTTTTTAAATTATTTTAACCTCTTCAAGGCCGAAGACTCAACTAGGAACGGGAATACTCTTACCCTTCGAGTGACAAATCTATTCATACTTGCTATAAATGTTATTCATGCTTGCTATTCATGCTTGCATTCCCCTCTGTGTCCTATCTCTCGAAACATAGTTTCCCACTTCACGAGAGCAGATGACAGAGCACAATACCTCCGGCATCAAGGCAGACAAGCTCAGGGTCTGTTCGAACTCATGACCCTTCTGATTGCGAGTCTGACACTCTACCACTATGCCACTACTGTGTAATGGTAATGGTACAGGCCATGGCTTAGAGTTTACATATAGATCCGACACTTCGTTTAAAAACATGTGAATATACATTGGCCTAGTTCACTTTTCATTACAAACAACTCTTGCACAAAGTGACAACGTCAAAGAATAGAGAATATGTAGAAAGACAACTCAACGCGTCTGTTATTATTATTATTGCCCTTGCTCTTATAAACAAGATAATTTGCGATACAAAATTGCTAAGCAGATGGCGACAGTATTTTTTGCCAAATCAATCGGTATTCAATTTATCACTTCATCTATTCATAAAATCCTGACCTGATACCAAAATACTGCAACATGCAAATGAGGTTAACGTTAGTTAGTGAAACATGACGAAGGCATACAAAACGTACGGCGCTTGCAGTTTCAAATTTGGTCTCATAATGAAAACGAAGTTTGTGTAGTTTGTGTGGCTATAAAATCTTCTTAAAATTTTAACGCCTATCGATACTAATGCCCCTGATACCATAAATAGTACGCAAGTGTGAAATCAGTAATGTGAAGTAACTTTATTTGTTTTAAACAATTTCAAATTCAGGTCTATGTCTTTTGTTAACGTAAGGAAGAGGAGGGGAGGCATGGATATCGCCAAAAAGAGATCACTCTGAATATCAAGTTGTTTCAAGCGCGAATGACCTTTACACTCACTCTGCTGTCTAACGAATCGCAAACTGGCTAACTTGAACAAATATTCAATATAATGAAAATACTATAAAGTCACGGAAATAGGGGCTCAAGGTAAAAACCTAACATAAACACATAAGAAAATATAAATAAATGAAAAGAAAAAAACAAATCTAAATGTAAGATAGTAATTGAGTATGTAGTAAGGAAACTGATTTAGAACTAGGTAGCACTGAATAAAAATATTTACAAAGAAATTACAAACTATAAGATAGAAGATGACAACAAAAGAAAAAATAAACCCATCAAAGCCAACACTACAGAGTAAAACGAAGAGGCAAATCGAGCTAGCTTAGAGTCTGCGCACAAAGTGAGCACTACGAACAGCATGTCATCTCTACCACTCTAATAAATACTGACAGATAGAACATTTCTATGTTAGAGGCTACGTCGAAAATAATTTGCTTGATTATGTTGGTGGCATTTCTAAACCTAAAAGGCACATCACAAAACAGCGTAGCGGTGTCACATGCTTGCTACAAATATGATGTTTTGCTCACTTTTTTGCTACGGTATGAACGTCTCATGCTTATCAATTTCGGTAGCAATTATCACTAGCAGTTGAATATCCATTCACACCTGTAAAACCAATTTCATATCCAACAAGTGTTTTAATTACCCACGTTGCAGAAAATTGATTGTCAAATGGCAGATTTACTTCACACTAACATGTGTACACCTGGGGGTGGACGACTTGATTCTCTGGACCATGTTCTTGTACCCCTAAAGATGAATCCTAGACTCTTTCGGAACGCATGCACTTCAATTTAATAACGAATTTTAATCTCTTGTTCTCAACACCCACCCACCCCTCACACACCCCCAAATTGAGAAGGCCAAAGATTGGTTAAAATATTTTTTCTCAACAGTCAACTAGTTTTGAAGCGAACACTGCAGCTATTGGGCCTTGATTAAAAACATTTATCTTGACTAGGAATCCATTGTGGTGAACAAGAATGCACGGCGTTTCTTAAACGATTTCATCGGGCCCTAGCAAGTGTGCACCTTACTGAGTGTCCGCTCTGCAGAGGCTACAAACTGGTGAGGTTTCGACCCATTACATAGTAACATTCTCATACTAATCTGAGACCGGTAAAAACCATGTACTACACAAACTATACTGGAGTACATTTAAACTGTTCTGGAAGCAGTTCACATAGGAATATGGAAAAATTACTGAAGAAATCCTCTCTTTACTGAACGTTTTCAAAAGGGCAATTTACATTACTTCAGCGGATGCTGATTGATCGAAAATATAGCAAATTGTCTTTCCAGTTTCCGCGATAATGGGAATATCGAATGACCACTCAGAACAGTTTCTAAAGTTTCTTCTACGTTCTCCACAATATGATACACTCTGCCCCATTAACAGACATCCATCCTCCCACACGAAAATATGCACCTGTCACGCATGTCAAGTCTTGCTTTTCGTGCAACTGGATCTGTCATATAAGTAAACCACACTACGTTTTTCATATTCAAGCAAATTCCCTGACGTCCTAACGACTCGGATTAACCACTGACACATTTCTTGACCTTCCCTGGCCTTAAGCTCTATCGGAACGCATCGGGACAATCACACAGCTCCCCTCAGATTAAAAGCATATCCTTACCATTTTAGTTGCAACGAACATGCTTTCAGCTATGGAAGAAGCCTCAATGTCATTAGGTGGCCCTAATACCCACTGAGAGAGAATGATTATTTATAGCTGGAACCACTGCGTCTAAAACATTACCCATATGTTAAAAGGCAGAGCTCCTTATCCACTTTGCAAAATTTAGATAAATGAATCAAGATAGAAAGAGACTAGGTCTATTAAGAATACATGGACCCCCAGTGTTTTAGAACAGCTTTTCGTGGCAATAGTCGCTATGGATGGCTGAAATATATGTGCTATCACTAATTTACCTGTGGTCTTTCCCGCTGTGTTCGAACCGATGGTACATTTAGCTTAAATTTTTCCACTCGGCAACCTACAAAGCAATCGGAAAAGCCTTTTGAGTCGCTATACAAGGAAGACGGTTATGATAACGATGGGAAAATGAGTAGGCCAGCTATAAAATTGAGGGGAAAGGGTTCTTTGAAGATAAGGCGTTGGCAGAGTAGCAAATAACTTGCAATCTTTGTAACCTGTAATGTCAGTCTCTGACGGAAAATTGCAGGAGCTGTTAAGGCTTAGGAAAACAACACTTAGCAATAAATAGTATGTTTTCGCTGTGGACACCTTTTTGACACCTCACAAAGTACCAGGGATTGCAAAGCATCATTGAGTAAGCGAACACTCCAGGGTATAATTTTGCGCATGAAGTACAGTTAGGGCTTTTTATTCAAAAATTAAAACTCCGAAAAACTGTTATATTCTTGGTATAATCATGCTACCTCTCGCAGGTCTTCACCCTAGTTATAGCGAGACTTCAATAGCCACCCAAGCTCCCACCCCTTGATTGAAAGTCGGAAAAATAGCGATACGGCTTGACCCCGTTCAGCGCACCTTGTGAACTACAGGTAGCTGTGACTCGAAAGCACGAGAGTTTTCATACACAATGGGGCAAGGAAGGAGTCAGAAATATAATCAATCCTCGGTTCATGGTGAAGTGTGTTACCATTAAGCAATCGTGTTACTTCTAGCAACAATGAAACTCCTATTGCACGGAACTGAACTTGATCTATGTTAATATTTAGGGAGATGCCCGATTCCTCAAAGATTAACCTACGAACCTAGTATCTTGTTTTGAACGTAGAGCTTTTCGTTCGTGCCAATCATTGGATTATAAACAAAACTTCTTTCATTAGATTCTACTTTATATTTGGATATTAATTGGCCATTAAAAGAACCATATTGTCAAATATTTTGGCAATACATGAAACCCTCTGTCAATTAAAGTCTTGAATTAAATGGAAAAACACTTGCTCTAAAATCAAGTAAAAAGTGCATTCAAATATGAAAAAATAATATGAGTAGTAGTAATGGGGGGCAGCCATTTGTACGACTTCATAACAACTTATTAAAGTGCAACCGATCTTATCGTTGGCCCTCCTATCACCTAAAAATCACTTACAGGAATCGATAAATAGAGAAAAACCCACACCTTTCTAATGTTTAGACATATCTAACCTTCTCTACAGCACAGAAAATAAAATTCCTTGCTACTTTTATCCAATAAATAGTAACTTGCTACAATAACCTCATTTTCGTGCTTATCCAATAGAAACTTACTAATACTGCTGAATTGTTGTTTTTTAAGTCTTTACGTCGATAGACCTTCCTCTTGTTCGTGAAGACAGATACAATTGGTAATCGGCTGCTTTGTAACCTGCGCCATTTTACAAAACACTGATTTTTACAATAACTGGGATAAGATGATAAAAGTTCCTAAAGTACACAAGTAAAGTTGAACCGTATTATTCTACGTACCGTACGCAACTGGAGTCAGTTTAAACACTGTGTGAAGTGGGACTTCAACATAGGGCAAGTCATCCGCAACGTTATCCATAAAGTATGCTAAGAGACACCTCATGACAGCCTAATCGAATAAAGGAGCAGATCAACACTTATCTTTGACAAAAGAAAATACTAACACGCCATGGGAGAAAGATCACTGGCAACACGCAACTGGTCCATTAATGCAAATAGGCCTACATCGCGAGTAGGCAACTCCAGGCTAGATGCAAGAGGATAGCCTTTAAAGATAACAAAACTTAATGGAAAAACTAACAAGCAAATAAAACGGTCAAGCTAGCATTTCGTACTTATCCGAATATCCAATTTTCCTATCACCCATTCAAATATGTCAATTTTGAAAAACAGCAACTTGGTTGGAAGTTAGAAACTTATGTTAGACCCTCCTGCTGCTATGCAGAGAGGTCTAGAAAACAAATAAAAGGAAGATTATACAACCCTTTTATGTGGCACGTATGTCGCATGATTTTTTTTCTATTTTCACCAGAATTTAGCAAAAAATTAACTTCTAGTTGCTTACAATTGTAGGAACTGGTATGGCATAAAAAACTGTCATATGGGACGGGAAAAGGACGTCCTACGCATTGAAATGTGATACATATTCCTATACATATACTTATACATATACCTATACATATATGTAAATAAATAGTCCAAAGGAGTACAAATTTCATGCTGATTGCTTGAAGACGTTTGTGGAAAAACTCAAGATATCTTGAGCGCGATTTCGAGCTGCACAAATTTATCCTTTTCTACTCTACTGGTTTGAAACAGCTTGTAGCAGATAATTCTAGATTAAGTGAAGAACGCAAATATAAGTGCCTAAGCGTATGACACAAAACAATAGTAATGACATGGATCCAATATTCATGTTTACACACGTACAGAGAAAACACGTTGGCAACGAGCCATTTCTCATTAAAGTCTCCGTCACGAGGATATTATCAACACTTGGAATTGAGGCAACCAGGATTTAACTAATGGAGCAGCACCAGGCCATCGTCACTTTTATAACCACTTGCAACAGCACGTTTCCTAAATCTAAGGGAAACCATATGGATTGCTAACACGTACCTGATGGCATATGACCAAGACATTCTGCTGCCTCTCCAGTTCCATTATCACCGGTTCTAGTCTTGTTACCAAATCTTCATAAGACTAAAGTATAATAACGAGAACATTGAGAACAGCTTGGTATTTAAGAAAGGATTCTAAAAGTCACAATTGGTAGCATCAAGGCTTCGACTGACTAGGAACACTTAATGAAAGGGCGACATTACGAAGGTGCACTTCTAGTCCAAAGGACCTCAGGGGATGCTGTCGCATATGCCGATCATGATAAAGATAATGATAGTGGTAGTGGCGGTAATGGTTGTAGTGGTGGTAGCAGCAGTGGTGCTGGTGGTGGTGGTGGTAGTGGTGGTAGTGGTGGTGATGGTGGTAGTGGTGGTGATGGTGGTAGTGGTGATGGTGGTAGTGATGGCGGTAGTGGTGGTAGTAGTAGTGGTAGTCGTAGTGGTAGTCATAGTAGTGTGACAGTGATGATCCTTAAGAATGTTTAACCGAGACTAGAATATTTTGGTGTGTAATGAAGCACTTGAAAACAAATACAGAAAATATGATGAGTAATAAAAGTGTTCAATTGCATGGTAATAACACAATTTACATCAGGAAATGTCCATATATTGACTCCGTAAAGAGAAGCTTCTGATATGCACCTTTCATATATTGGTCTCGTTGCCTATGCACTTGGCCATGTTCTTAATTGAAAATTTTGCTATCATTCATTTTGCACATCAGATTATGAATCATAAAATGCGAATATATTAAGCAGCAAGACCGTTTAATGTAGCTTCCCCCCTTCTGTGTATTGTTTAGTGATATGAGACACGTTAATGAATATGGGAATTAGATGGGGAAAATTCAAATACGTTACACAATAGCAGTGTTTTTGCGCGGGGCCCGCTATGCTGCTCCCATTCACCGCTACGCTGTTCCCATTCACCGTTGCACTACTCCCATTCACCACTGTGCTACTCCAAATCACCGCTGCGCTACGATACTCCCATTCACCGCTCCGCTGCACCCAATCACCGTTGCACTACTCCCATTCACCACTGTGCTACTCCAAATCACCGCTGCGCTACGATACTCCCATTCACCGCTGTGCTACTCCCATTCACCGCTACGCTCAGCTAGAGCGCCGCCACACCAAAAGAATGGAGTTTTGAATAACATTAATGGGCTGTATAACAAACATCGATCACCCTGCGAACGTACTTCACAAAAACGATATCAAACTCAACTGACACCTCAATTGACACCTTTAGAAAGGCCATTCCAACACATTTTCGGGTCAAAAATAGCGTGATCTTCCGATGCTTAAAACGCCCCCTGGACCCCACTTCCTTTTGTACCACTACGCACGAATTATCTTCCAGGGAGAACACTGAGAAGACGGTCGTTCAACGAACGTAACAATACACCGAACTGATTCTTGCATTACGTTAGGTCACATTTGCGTCTTACAGCTCCTTATTTGCTTACTATATAATAGCTGAATCATCAGTTGACAAAATCATTGACATGAAAATATCGTTCTCAGTTGGCTTTACCTCTCCTCTAGGGTACCGGTAATGATATTTATCCTGATCTCTTCTTGCGAAATCATTTGGAAATTTTTCTTGTATTTCTTCATAGGTCATCCCATCACAAACTCCCTAAAATAAATGAAAGGGCAAATGTCGCGTCACGTTACGCACTTCTCATAAGTCTAGTCCAAGTTCCCACAAAAATTAAGTGTACGGGAGTTACACAATGCGTAAAAACCTTATGTATTATCTGGTTAAAGACATGACAGCAAAGAGCTAAGTCTGAAACATCGTTGATTGCGACCAAGTACAATTAATCTTTGAAAAGTTCACTAGTATGTGAACCTATTCTAAAAAATTCACGTGATGTTCAAAGCTTAACAAATTTCCCCAGATATTGGATAAAAAATCGTTGGGAATGAAGTAGGAACGTCTGGGGCTAAATTTTCAGGGTGGGAACGGGATGGCTTTTGCGTTTGTTAATAACCGAAATCGAACTTACACCGATCACTTTCAAGCGTTTCTGATGTCACATTTTCTAAACCAAATAAGCTTGAGACGATTCCATGTAAACAAGCTAAATATCATACGAGTTTTCTGGCAACCAAGATTAACTTTGATGATGTACAGGGAATCAAAACCTTATATTTTCGAAGCCTTTTATGCAGACATTACCCCCACGTATTGAACATAAACAAAAATATAGTACTACTTCGATGTTAAAAAAAGTCTGGATTTAATTTTTACCTTACAATTGGAATAGGTTTCCCTACTGTCAACGCTGTTCAAAATGACCTTTCGATAAATTTGTGTCATTTTAATTTTGCCCTAAAATATTGCTATTTTCTTACAGTAGGTTCTATACGGCGCGATGGCTCAGTGATTAAGTCTGCAGCTATGAGTGCAGAAGGTTCCACGTTCAAATCCCACTCAGGGCGATCTGAAGATTTGTCTGTTTCATCAATTTGTAAACTGAGCAATCAAGCTGGCGACCAACCCAGCAAGTCATCCTCCCAAGATCGGCAAGTAGGAACCAGTTCATACTGGGATCAAATTATGGAAACACAAGGAAGAGGAGTGGCGCCCCTCCCTGCCTTCCGGAAGCAGCCACTTGAAAAGGAGCCTTCGGGTCGCCCTCGACTGTGTTCGAACAATTTGATTGTTGATTTGAGATTCTTGTTTGTATAATGTACATTGTAAACAAAAGGCATATAGCACTATTTAGATTTAACACAAGTACATTGAAACATACAAAAAGTCAAAGTCATGAAGTTTTATATCTCTAAAGCTTATACTGGAAATAGTGGGCAAGAACTTGGTGGGGGGACTCTAAAAGCCCCCCAAACAACCCAGAATAAGTTAGTTTAATGGTGATACGCAAGGCTATCTTACCGCGTCCAGTTCATCTAAAGCTTTCCATTGTTCACAAGGCGCTTCGATATCAGCTGCTGTCTGTACAGTGCGTTTTAACTGACTGGTCCAAACCTACGTGGAAATGAATTCACGAGAGTATTAACTCTACCTTCTTTTTTTTTCTTCTTCGTCTAACGTTTTTTCCCCATACATGGGGTTTGACGGTGCCCATATACATGGGACTTACTGGAGCACAGAGCACTTTAAGACCGGATGCCCTTCCTGACATCACCAACGGCCCTTCCGGGATTTGAACCCTGACCCTCTTGACCCTCTAGATCTGAAGGTCAGGAACTTATCCACTAGACCATGGCAGCTCTGGTATTAACTCTAACTGATAGTAATTACGGCATGAATTATCAGATTGGCACTATTGGCTGGGAAAGACTGATAAGATACTCAAGAAAGAGAAATTGCAGAATGTGATATGAATATGGAAGGCTGGGTAGCAACAATTTCAAAGGGAGCTGAATTCCTGAAAAATTACTGGATTACGATCATTTTCAACAAAATCTAAACACAATCCACCTCGATTTACTACACAGAGTAGGTGGGAACAATGAAATGTATACAAATAACATAAATAAAGTCCCTCCAAAACGCCACCCGTTCACCATTCCCACAAATCCGTGGATAGAATCCTTTAAATCCTAAATCGGAGCCATTGCTTGGATTATTGGACGGGGCAATTTAATGCTGCATACAGAAATGAAACTTAGGCTTACAAGTGAGTAGAAAATCTTAACAAAATACGTTTAAGAATGTTTTTACTGCATAACGAGGTCACTCAAAATTAGCTCAAAAGCTTTAAAATCATGTGGCACCTGTCTATCAAAACTACTTTAATAATGATAAAGATGAATAGAAATATTCCATTAACCCTCTAGGGTGTACCCTGTTGATCAAAAAGGCGGGGTGGTTTCAATCCAGTGGAATACGTATCAGAAGCGGAAGGACGTATTATGCGATCGACGAGAAGGGACGGTACACGAGAACAATTTCAGGAAGTGAATATGAGAATGAAAGTAAGTGGGTCGGAGTTCAAAAGGACCAGTAAGTCGGACATAACAAAACGAGATCCTACATAATAAGCATTAAAATCGAATGACCCACTTAAAGCATTGTCGAAGGATAATAAGCTTCATTGGGAAAAAGTGGCTACACAGCAGTTGTGTTTCCGAAGAGCACATTTGAACCACTAGCTAAATGGTGTATTAGCAGATTAACTGCCTGTCTGTGGTTTGATTTGTGGTTGACGAATGTGTCTTAAAGCTGCCAAAAATACATCACTGAAATCAACATGGGATATACCTCAATTTTGGAACAAACTAAATACTCTGACATAAGAAAAGTTGAACGTCCGAAGAAGGCCTGACGTAACGGTAACAAGAAGCGACAGTGTAAGTACAAAAATGCTCACCTTCAGGTCCTCAAGGCCCTGACCTTCTATAAATTCTGCTAGCTTTCTACCATACTACACGATAACAGAAAAGAAATCGATTGAAGAAAACTGCAAGTTAAGAAACAAGTAGACCTAGGATATCTTCGTCTACAATGCTCGCGTGGCATTGCTTTACCAACCGAAAGATGACAACTTTACTGTGACAATGCGACACCTTACACCAAATGTCCTTGAACAATGACAAAGTCTTCAAGACGTTTTCTCACCCCTAAATGTAATGCGCTGGGAAAGTGGTGATGTCACAAATCAAAAGTTTGGGAAATAGTAAGATTTGACTCCAGATATCTAAAGGCAACCCTGAACTAGGCTGTTTCCCAAAATACAAGACTTGTAGTGTTTATAGTACTTAATCTAGAAGCATTTGAATTTCAAAAATCTCTGGTCAAAACTCTGTTAATATCCCTTGGTTCCTTACGTTAGGAATCAGCATCAAATAATAAGGTATTTTTAGAGAGATTTAAAACTTTTAATGCTGGTATCTCGGTGTTGGGAAAGGGAAACACTCTCAATTTTGGCCACTGGATTTCTTACTTATAGGTAAACATGAAAATTGAGTATTTTTTCCATGATTCGAACATTTTCAAAATCGTGACATCATACTTTCCCACCGCATTAAGAAAGCAGTGCTGTCCTTTCTTAAGCATCTTTAGTACCTTTCTTAAGTATAAAACACACTTCAGATACTCTATATTGCCCCATGTGATTATCTCGACAACTTGATATTTTGGAAGATCATTCTGTGTCTCCAAACTATATCTTACAAATTTGAAGACATTGTGGGATACATATTGTAGGTCAAAAGGCGACCCTTTTTGGAAGCATTTGGTAATAGGAATCCGGCAACTACAGACACACAAACGTTTATGGGAGCTGCTCAATAACCGGGTGATGTCACATGGCGATTAAATTGCAATGTCCTTGTATCCCCTAGGCTCAATACCTTGTGTATCGCTTCATCATAACAATATTATCACATCCTGTGTAATATATCACCCTCGTACAAAGCTTCTCCATTTCAACTTTACATAATCGCTTCATGCTGAATCCAAGGAATTTATCCAAAAATTGAGTTAAAACTATCACTTTCAGTCACCTACAACATAGCAATAAAATGAGCAAAACCGTCCAGAACCAACAATGCACGAAAACTCAAATAAGCAATTTTTTATATTAAAAATAAAATCTCTTAAGTTCATAAAAAGGCACCAGATAAATAGAAATATCTTATGACAGTGGTGTAACCACCAGAAAATATTACAGCGGGGGAGAGGGGGGTTAGAGCTGACGCCAATAAAGGTAAAAGTACTTTCAGTAATAAACTGGCCAGCAAGAACTAAGAAAACAAACAAACTCAAAACTACTGGAGGGGGTCTGTCCCACCTGACTCCCACTAGTTAAGCCTATGCATAATCATATGCCAACCACATTATATATTGGAAACATTAGAATACTGACATACCATCTGAAAAATAAAGATTAAGTAACTATATCACATCATCAGTGATGCCTTAAAACTACTGAGCATTTGTAGCTGGCATGTTTTACATATGCATCTACAGAGCGACAACTCAGTTACGCTTAAGGTGACTGCCCCACAACAGAACAAAATTATTCTTACTTTTGCGACTGCTGGCTTAGGACAACCAACTACGTTCCTCTACTATCAGTCTCTGATGTCAGCTCCCTCTCCAGCAAAGATATCGATATTCTAGCACCCAGCTATTTTAAAAGTTTAAACTTTTTATCTCACAGTAGAATTCATCTACCTAAAGTTATGAATCTCCTAGTGCAAATTCGGTTTTATCAAAATATCAAATATCATATCATAATCATATGTGAAATCCACATATAATTTCTTTAAATAAAAATTTAGCTTTTGTAAGCTTTGGTCAAATGTTAGATTCATTGGTTGTTGTTAAAATGGTCAAAGCAAGCAACTTCTATACAGTTGTAGTTAACATTGCCTTGTTTCATCTTTGAGAGGTAAACAATTGTAGCTGTTTGCAGCAGAGTGCTTTCCCTGAAACAAAGCTTGCCACTTCACTCTTACCATATACTTTTTAATCAGTCCATCAAATCTCATCGGAATATCATCTACTCTTTCTGGCATTGCTCTGATTTCAGCACCATACAACACAACACTATTTCATGCTCTCCATTTACAGATTTCTCACCTCTTTCTAAATCCCCTGCCCCATTATTTGACACCTGACAGTGTCCTATTACTATCCATAGCAAAAGTGTGTTTGGGGTAAATAAAATTTCATAATTTTCATGATCAATTATCAATACAGAAATGGTAGACTGGGAAACAATTACATACATCCCTTCCTCTTTCAGACAAATTGGCATCTCCTCCGATTCTTCCTTTAAGGTTGTACTCACTTTCACCATGCTAAAATAAGAAAAATTAGGAAGTAAGGATATCATATTGGGAAGTCAATTTCAATAGTAAGAGTACCTTATAAAGACAACAACTCCATCAACACCCATCATGTATCATAATTATCACCATCGCATTCATAGTCATCATCCTCTATCATTATAGGTCATCCATTATCATCCATCATTCATCATAACCCATCCATCCACCATCATTATCTAGCCACCACCCATCCACCATCATCATCTAGCCACCACCCATCCACCATCATCATCTAGCCACCACCCATCCACCATCATCATCTAGCCACCATCCATCCACCATCATCATCTAGCCACCACCCATCCACCATCATCATCTAGCCACCACCCACCCACCATCATCATCTAGCCACCACCCATCCACCATCATCATCTAGCCACCACCCATCCACCATCATCATCTAGCCAC
>JAAAKL020006160.1:0-18345 GCA_010016065.2 Carybdea cf. marsupialis auct. non (Linnaeus, 1758)
AAGAAAAAGAAGAAGAAGAAAAAGAAGAAGAAGAAAAAGAAGAAGAAGAAAAAGAAGAAGAAGAAAAAGAAGAAGAAAAAGAAGAAGAAGAAAAAGAAGAAGAAGAAAAAGAAGAAGGTGATGAAAAAGAAAAAGAAGAAGAAGAAGAAGAAAAGACGAAGACGAAGAAGAGGGAGAGAAGACGAAGACGAAGACGAAGAAGAAGAAGAAGAAGAGAAGACGAAGAAGAAGAGGACGAAGAAGAAGAAGAAGAAGAAGAAGAAGAAGAAGTGAAGAAGAAAACGAAGAAGAAGAAGATGATGATGAAAAAGAAGAAAAAGAAGAAGAAGGTATTTCCTGGCGCAGTGCAGAGCCGTAATTTTAAAAAATGACGGTTATCTGTTATAGATAACTATTACTACTGCTTTACTACTGACGGTTATTCGTATGTGTTAGTTAATCTTTGGACTTGTGGCCAAAAAACCCCAATAAAACGGGAGTAGGTTCTTCTATAACGGTTGCGAGCTTGATTACAGATAATTCACAATGTTCTTGTCTACTAGAATACAATATTAACCGTTTACAGTGAATTCCGAAAGGGTAGCCCGCTAGAATCCTATCATCAGCGACTGGGATGATGAGAACGCAAATACTGCTTTTAACTCTAGATTATCATTGCTCAAGTTTAAGAAATGTCTTATTAGGGGGAAAAAGCATAACAATAATAAATCTGTGGTGCATTTCGACAAAACATTGACCCCCACTCAAAAATGCTTGACATTTGCATCAGACCAATTGGATGTTTGAAAAACCGGATTGTAATCTCTTAAAAACATAGAGAGTAATATCTACCAGATTCTTCAAAATAAAACCTTGTAAACATCTGACGTAAAGTATGAAATTCACGCGGCAAAAAACGCTAGCCGTTCAAACTATTCACGAGTAGAAAGATCATGTTGGAAAAAATTGGACAAAGGAAATATTCAACGATGTGCAACAAATGGTAGATGAGAAGTAATACGGCAGTGATAGTCTAGTATGGGGATGCGGAGGCAATAAGTACAACAGGAACGACTACACCGAAGAAATGATTTCGATCTGCCAACAAAACAGCCAAATCTCGATATGGATATCGCAGTGCCATAGAAAACAAGCCGTACTAGTGCAAAGGACAAGATACGTCATCGCCGGAGTGTTCCCCTCTTAAATACATAACTTTATCTCGTCTTATCTTTCTAATCCTAAAGAATATCTCTTAACAGTTGCCATTTAGTATCATTTCTCAGGCATCTACAAGAAGCTGTAACCGTTTTCCGAGGAATTTCTGAAGCTTACGATATGAATATCCTGGTAATCGACTTACCTTGCTGTCAACACTCAATTTAAACTTAGCTGCTGCTAAGATTTTTTCCTCCACTGAGTTCACAGTCAGTAATCTCAAGACGCGCACTTCATTCTGCTGACCAATACGGTGGGCTCTGTCTTGCGCTTGGAGATCCTTGAAAAAAATAAAAAATGTACGATAAAACAAATAAATTAAAATGAGTGTTAAAGATAAAAAAGTACTACATACAAGATCGATGGAATTCAAGAACTTATGTACGTTTTAGAGAATTAAAACAAGTGCGAGTATGCAACTGGAAGAAATGTAAATCGTGAAGGGCAGAGAAACGATGATGATGACGTTTTAACACCGTGCACTCCCTTGTAAGGGGTGTTAGGGCGGTGCCCATTTACAAGGGACTTATTACAGGAGCATAGTGCACTGAAAGGTCGGTAGCCTTCCGGACGTCACCAATGGCCGTTTTGGGAATCGCATCTGACCTTCTGCAAACGAAAGCAAAGAACATATCCGCTTGACCACGACCACTCTTGTAGAAGAAAATGACGTAGTCAAAAAACATATGGGAAAAAGAGAAAAACTAAAACATGACGGTAAAAGGTCCACAGTCGAGAGAAGATAAACAAGAACGTAAAGAAAAGAAAAGCAAACACGGTAAAAAATAAC
The DNA here is from genome assembly GCA_010016065.2 of Carybdea cf. marsupialis auct. non (Linnaeus, 1758). Taxonomy (NCBI): domain Eukaryota; kingdom Metazoa; phylum Cnidaria; class Cubozoa; order Carybdeida; family Carybdeidae; genus Carybdea; species Carybdea cf. marsupialis auct. non (Linnaeus, 1758). The sequence continues at coordinate 1,988 of JAAAKL020006160.1, forward strand.
AATGTCACAAAAGGAGAAAACACATATGAACGCAATACCAGGCTTAAAGCACGATCGATACAAACGTAGTAGTATTTATTGACTGATCACACTGTAAAATGACAATTGTTGTATCTGATGGAATATTTAGGGAAGATTGTATTTAGTGTAGGGCACGGACATATCTCGTGTAGAGTGGCAAAACACAAGAGATTTCATGTGGGGAATATGATATTCACGTTTTAAGGGTTGTATCTTCAAAGGATCTTCAATGTCAAAATATTTTTAAAGTTAAACGTTAATATAAATAATGTTACTTATCATATATTTTACCATATCAAAATATGGTAAAATTAAAGTAAATAGATACAATCAGGTAATGCTGATATACACACCTGGTGAGGATTCCAATCACTGTCAAAAATGATGACAGTATCAGCTGACTGCAAATTAAGACCTAGGCCGCCTGCTCTTGTACTCAACAAAAATATGAAATAAGGTGAGCATGGCTGACTAAACTTTGCCAATAGCTCACTTCTATCATCCGATTTCGTCGTTCCATCTAATCGTAAGTAAGGCAAGCCTGAATGGAAAGATAAGGAGTAATTCAGTACAAATGGCAGTTCATTTGCAACCCCTCTAGCCCCTCCAGGGCAAAATGTATGACTACTGGAAACATAAAACGCATCTGAGGTCCTCTCATAAATATTCAGTGTTGAAGCCTAGACGTCTGTAGGAGGACACCATGGATTTGTGAGGGGAATTTAACGAAAATATACTAGGAGATCGTGATCTCAAAACCTACACCTTATCTTAGTACATGATAATAACTATCAGAGAAAAAACACAAGACTTTAATGGTGGCATTTCATAAATATCAAAAAGCATCGCTCTTTCATCAAAGCAGGTAACAAGCATCTGTTCCCGACGTTCTGGCGAACGCACGTCACAAACATGTATCCAAAATTCTAGAAAAGCACAAAGCAATCAAATCTAATAGCTGTACTTATACATACGAAAACTCTCGTAATTGCAACGCAAAATTATCATGTTGCCACCACCTTGCTTTACCTCCGGATCTTACACCCTAGTTAACGTAAGCATGCTCTAAATCTGTTATTTTTGTATTGCTGAAGAGATCATGGGCAGTAATGTGAGCAAATCATCGACGCAATTTGTTAGACCTAGACCTGATACGTGATTCAATAATTTACTCTACAAGATAGAAATAACAAGTAATTTCTACAAGGAAATTTTCTGATCTTTGTTTAGAGAGTATCAGTGCTAATACGCAAGGCTAAGAATTTCCAAAGTATTTATACCACGGGTACATCGTAAATACAACATAGGCTCTCATGAAATGACTCTAACTGTATGGGCGAACGAGACAACTGAAACATAACAAGAAGCGAGTTGGGGCTATGAGAATAAAGTACCTCTCCAATTCAAGTAGTCTTCCATTATGGTCATTAACTGCGTCATCTGACAAAACAGCAAACATCTAAAAAAAAGAAGGTATTATTGAAAAAAAAGCTCACTGTTACATCATAACAAACCTTCCATTAAACGACCAGAGTCTCAGAATGAAACAAAGGGAGTAACTAAATGCTGTTACCATACGCATATATGTCAGTAATAAAATTCATGCAAGTCATTCAAATGCCAAGGGCACTGCCTCATGATATAGCATTCCTTGTGATGTAAAGACAACTGACAACAATGTAATACCTTAAAGTAAATATTAACAAGATCAGATATTTAAAGCGGCCTTTTGCATCGCGTTAATACATTCTCTTCTCCAGCTAGGATGATTATCTAGAGTAATTACAAATAAAGTCCCAACATGATCTGAATTAATGAGTACAAACTAAATGGAAAGACAAGTGTAACGGTGATCAATCATACAAACATATTTTCTCGAAAACTATTGATATTTGAAATATTCCAAATTTAACACCACATTGGTCAAATTCAACATAACAACATAACACAATTCAACATATAACAACACATACCGATGATTGTATTTCTTGAACTTCGGCAAGATCTTGTCCAGCAATTCGAACTTGCCCGATACACGGAAAAGTTCAGGCCTGTTAACAAAAAAAGACATTCGAGGAAAGAATTTACACAGCTGAACATGAAGATAAGGTAAAAACCAGGTGCGTCATTCTAAATTAGCGCAAAGTCTCTGTTGCCGAGGAATCCAACTATTAAAGAATTCCAATTATATCTTAACTATCCAATACAGTCATGCAAACAAACATCACATCACAATCATCAGACACTGCCATTGTTTTTGAATCCTGGGTTTGTCCGTTCCTATGAACTTGCGCCAATGCTATAAAATAGGTGTGAATAAGGCATAACTGCGCCCTCTCAGATAAGACAGTGCGGTAAGGTCGAGGATTGGTTTAAGTGGAGCAAATGCACAGAAAGATTTTTAACAACAGTTCATTAATCAGCCGCCTTTAAAAGTAAAAGTTCAATTAATCTTAAACAGACTTGACATAAAAATAGTCATATTCCAGAAAACTCTACGTACCCAGTTACTACACCTGACGGGTATCCAAGATGTTCCGCCATTGATTCCTAAAAATAAAATAGATAATCTCTTGGAAGGCATCTTAGAGACGATATGTCTTCCTTTCCTTCTGTGTATATAAGATGTCTCTCAAACCGAAAAATATGCCTACTACTTACAGTGAGGATAAAATAACAATTTACCCCCCTCCACCCCAATGAATTAATGAATGCTGTAACGAGGCAAAGAAGAAACCCTCAAGTCAACAAGGAAGGCATGCATTAAAACTCAACCGAAAAAACAACAACAAAAAAAGAAGCAATAATCCAAACGCAAACTGGCGTTATCTATCAGTAACAGATCCCCATCTTCTCAAGCGTATAAATTTGCGGAAACTACTACAATGCTGTCACGTAGAACAATGTTGAAATTGTTAATACCTGTAGAGTTAAACATTTGGTACTATAAACAAATGTCCATATAACATATGTCATGATACAAAAATTTGCTTTCATCAATCGAACATACAAGAAACCGAGTAATGGTGTTCATAAACGCTACAAAAAAACCTAATTAACGTAATTAAAAACAACACGAATAGCCACCACATCTTGTCCTCCATTTTACGACAGAGGTATGCCGTTCCTCTATTTCATTAGGCCTCTCTATTTACCACAATTTACGATTTTTTCGGGCAATCTCAATAAAAGCATACCTCGATGTGCTGGAACATAAAGGGATGATTACAGATCTTCCTCAGCTGCATGATGGTATTCATAAGTGCTTTCGTACCAACGCGCCCCTGAAAGTGTGAAAAATATGCGTCAAACTCAATCATGTGAAATCTACATTTGCAATTAAAAATCTTATAGCAGGCTGCCTGCAGCATGTCACAAAAAAGTTATCTTGTCTGCCAGACACATGTTAAAACATCCAAGCTTCAGTGGATATTTGCCTATGCTGGCCTTGATGACAGTAAACAAGCAAATATGGTTGACAAGAAGCGAAGGTTATTACAACCACCCTTCACTTCCGAACAACATACAGAAATCAACATCATTTTAGAAAATATCCTCAAGCCCCTTAACCCAGTCAAACTCGAATAGAAAACACCGGTTGCCAAGATGAACCTCGACAGGAAAACGATTGAGAAGGAAAAGATCAGCTGAAAAGGTGAGTAGACGACCAACATAGGGTCTGTTCAATGGAAGCAAAGTGCAGCCGCGTAGCTCCCACCATGCCTTTCTCTGCAATACAGCCATGAAAGTCAAGAAACTGTGAAGATCTGGGGAAATGGACATACCCTGCCAAAGAACACAAAAACGAACGTGCCATACCTCACCATTGCATTACGTAATAATAAATGCCACACCAAATTTACCCACACCATACGTACACAAACCATGCCTTACCGCGTCGTAACACGTACGGTTAATATAAAAATATAAACGAATGGCAGTGTTGTGCTGGCACGAAATAGATTTTCCTGACTAGTTCCAGACTACCTAGGCTAAACTGTTAAGTTCCAGATCCTTTCATCACCTAATTGCCGAGTTTGATTTTCTTTCATTTTAAAGTCAAATGAATTAACTTAAAGGAAGTAGTGCGCTCATTATGTGACTTACCTTGTTGTCCTTATCTGATCCATCTGTGAGCAGTACACCCTTCTTCTGCATATGGTTGTAAAGAGTCCTTTGAAGCGATGACATGTCGCACTTTAATACATACTCCACCTACCACAGAAAGGAATCCAAGAGTACAAGGATGCACTTCAACATTGGTGTAGATTGTTTTTATACAAAAATGGTCATGACAATAATCTTCAGGGAAACTTACATACTCTACGCTCCTTAGTGGCTGATTTGCTTAGATTTTCAGATATATTCACAGTACCATCTTTGTACCATTCTTCTTCTTCTAGGTGTCGTGCCCTTCCAGAGCGTTGAAGATCATGGCTTTCCACTGTCCTCTGCAGTATGAATTGTCTCTTCTGTTGACATTCCAATTATCTTTTATACGCTCTTTAAGTATGTCACTCTTTTTCGTTCTCTGATTCTTTTGCCTTCAATCATTCCTGTTAGAATGAACTTCTCAGCCCGTCATTCCTGATGATGTGCCCTAGGAATTACATCTGCCGTTGTCTTATTGTATCAAAGAGAAATTAGGACGTTTTACAAACCCTGTGCAGGACTTCGTCATTTGATGTGTAGCTTGTCCGAGGAATGCGAAGCATGCGCCTGTAAAACCAATTTTTGTTGCGCTCAGGCGGTCCCTCATGGTGTTTGAGCATATCAAGTTGATTTGCCACCAAACACAAATTCATAAGGTATGTGGGTTCACTTTGAAAAAGCACACATTTTCAATGTTGGAATGGTCAACAGATGCACATCCTATCGTGGAACCAAGGTAATCGTAAATTGTTCGGTGGAGTTGGGTCTTACTCCAACCAAATATGGACTTACATTTTACATATATACATTGTGTTGAGTTACTCCAATATTGAACTTTAGAGTTACTGATAGGAGGTTACAGGATTTTACATGCCAATACAAAGTTGCACAAAATAATCTTGTCCGTCGTTGTCAGCATTGAAAAATGTCTCCCAAACATACATCCTCATCGTCGCCATTGACTAATACATTGTGTTAACTATATTTGGGATATCTGAAGGGATTAAAACCACACACTTACAGTACGATTATCTGATCTAGATGAAGGGAGACCGGGGACCTGCATACATTTTCAAATGATAATGTTCTACTTACCTTATCTGGCAACTGTGATTCAACCTCTTTTTTCAAACGGCGTAGCAAGAATGGCCTCAGTACCTTGATAAATGGAATACGGCATGTGGTAATGTTTAGTGGTATTAAACGTGGAAACGACTATGTGCTAACGTTTAACTGTAATGGTCTTAAAATCGGAAACTAACGTGGTGTAACAAACTTCATTCCGTCCAGATATAAAATACGAAAACAAAACGATGACTCTTAGTGTCATGGCAAAGCAATGGCATACATGACAGTAAACACAAGATTAAATGATGGAATGATTTGTTCATAGCTGAATTATATTCGAACTGTTTAGAGCTGAATGTATCAGATAACTGACGACATGAGGGAGCAACTAAACTCCCCAAAAACATCAAATTAAAACTAAAATGACATTCTCCTGACATGCACATACCATGATAACTGTATACAATTTCTCAATGGACTCCCACAGATCCTAATAGGCCTTTTTAAAAAATGGGCCACTATCAAGTGGCATGGCCTATTTTAAGGCAATTTCCAGAAAATTCTGGAAAGCAAGTTAAATGACGTGATGTAACATACTCCTATCGTATGTTGCCATAGGACTACATCATAGTCGTCGATTTTTTGCTCTTCGATTCTTTAATAAACTTGACTTCATATATCTTGACACTGCAGCACTGTCAATGTACTGTATCTCAATGCAAATACCCTTTTTCTTCCCAAAACTATTCAATGTTCCTGCTTTGTTATAGACTTCCCTTAGTTCTGTCACTCCTGCTAGTGGCACTACTCACTAATCCTAGCCATTGCTCCGCATAATCTGTTCACAATACCGGCAATTGATCTGAAACTAACGTGCATCATACCATCAGACGTTAAATGAATAAAAACGATAGCTTAGACCACACAACATAATACACTTAGTACATAGATCCAACTGCTATTTGTTGAAATATGTAATTCCCAACATCACTTGTATCGTTTACTAGTCCCAGTTCCTCTTCAGACACAGCAAATATGAATTCCCACTAATTCCTTACATACATGATGTTACACGTTAACTATTAACATCTGTATAAAGGCAACATGATGTGATCTGTTCAAGTTAGGAAATGGCAACCGACCAATGAAAATAATAATCCTGATAAGACATACCTTGTGAAGCCGTCGAATGATCAGAAGCGTTTCTTCTTCGTTTAGTTCGACCTAGAATGATAGCAAAGGGAAAAAACAATTTGAGATTATACTCAAAAATGATAAAATGTTAAATATCTTTTGAGAGATGACATGACACGTGATTTGTTCTGATACAATCAATCAAAGTATCATCATCATAATGTGATACAAAATTTCCTGTGATAAAATAACAATATACCGTTGAAGATTTGGTCTTTGCTACACCTCCCAGTATCACATACCAGAGTTCGGTCAAAACTTGTAAACAAACAAGATCGATACATGGTCATAAACTCGTGACTTCTAGATTTTCTAACAATATGAGTTGGTTCAAGACGATTTAGAGTCGAGGTACACGAACTGCATCAGTTTTTGATAGAATTAAACGATTTTGCACATTGGCGAACCCATGTGCTATAACGTATTGCACAATATTATTTTTGATACGTCTATTCAAGAACAACAGAAACGTTCAACTTGACAACATCAGGGCAGTAAAGACGTGATAATGTAGGGTCTGAGATCACCTTGGGAAAGCTTCGAAAACATCGAAGTTGCCATGAACTAACCCGTTCTCTCAAAAATAGACCGCACCTCAAGGTAAACGTTGTTACGGTACGAGTGAATACGTTTCCCCCAACAAAGAGACACCAGTGCAGAACCTCCCAGAACACATGTGCGTAACTAAACCCAATAGAAAGACAGAAACGGTGAAACTACCTCGATAAACATCCCCTCTATTTTCATACTTTAGTAGCTAGGCTCGTGATCCGGCTACCGCGAAACATGTTGACCATGCATACCTCAAGTGTGCGCTAAAAACCCTTGGCTTCTCAAAGCGGAACACAGGCTACCAGTAGGCCTATTCGTTGGCATAATGCTAAACATGCCTCAGTGTGGGGCACATTCTGGACAAAGATACAAAAAGGGAGGGTTAAGTGAGTTTTCCACAAAATATTTTGATAGAATCTTTTACAAACATCTCTGAAGTAGACTTGCGTGCGTTGTGAATCACAGTGGACTGTACTTGTGCTCAAAAAATATCAATCGCCACACACCTTACTCTTTACACCGTTACCGAAAAGCTCGCATGCCTCTAAAAATATATGTAAACTATAAACGATAAGATCAGGATAAAACATGAATCAAACATGTGTTTAGCTGCTATCGGTTACTTTGGAAAGTTGACGGAATCTGGCACCATAGATGAAATAAGATAGCATAACATGTGCAATCGAAAAATACTTCTCGCAAGTTGATTAGCCTAATCTGAAAGTTCTGAAGACATGCAAGAACACCGTAAGATTTCTTGCACCTACTTGAGGATTGTTTAACTCACAAATATAGTGTATAGTGATAAAATAGTCCCTTTCAGTTCAAACCTTATGGAAAAGTCATTTTGATTCGTGGTGAATGCAGGGTGGCCACTGATTTCCTCCAAAAAAAATTCAAGGTCTTTTCAAGGAGTTTTCAAGAATTTTCTTTGAACTTTAAGGACACGAAAACGGGCGTATCTACCGATTTGGATTGGAGGGCACGCAAACAGAGCGAGCGTGCTTTTGAACTGGGGTCCAGGGGAGTTCAAGGGACATTCTGAGGTCCCAGGTGGGGTCTTGGGCGAAGACAAGAGAAATTTTGCGTTCCCTACTTCTGAGACCTTCAAAATGCCTAACAATAAAGTTAATTTGCCAACTAAAATCTACAATATTTTCCACCACATAGTTCGAAGTATAAAAGAGTTTAGCCCTTCTCGAAGAAAGCTAACGAAATGCAGATTACTTTTTCGAAGTTAGGGGCAAGACGATCTGCATGTGTTATCGTACCTGCAAAGCAAGTGTCTATAGGCGTCGCAGAAACCAAAGTGGCAACAGTATTCTTGCGTTTCTTGCTTTTGGCATACGAGTCAAGTGCAGACACATCCATCTTCTTAACATCAATAACTTTTCTACAAAGCTTGCAGTATGCTCTTGTGGTCACCAGCTGAGACTGCAAACAGTCCCCGGACGTTGACTCTCTGAGCCAGGCGGCTTGGAACTAGCATAATTTGACAAAATTAAATACCACAATCCTCTCTTTTGCTTTCCCTTTCAATATGGTGGGCAGGACCGTGAGAAGGGTGGTGGACAAGGCGGTGGTAAGCCCAAGATAAAGACGGAGGACCTTGTGAGGCTACTGGAAGGCCCAATGAGCAGGAGCACCACGAACAAGCATAGGACATGGACAAATATGCAGTGCTACAGAGGTAGTAAAAGGCAAAATGGGTAAAAGCATAAATCTTTGCATACCTTTTCACCACTGAGAGCAAACGGTGCATTAAACCACTGCTCAAATGTTGTACAACACTTGAAAATATTAGGTAGCAAGAAGTTGAGCAAGGCCCAAAGCTCGGGAAGCCGATTCTATAAGAAAACGGAATGCCATTTAACTATACTCTACAAAACTAAAAGTATTAGGTCACAAGATACACTAACAGTCAACAACAATATCATGATTGTATGATTGCGAAAGTATATCTTAGAGTGAGTTGCGGCAATAACCTTGGCAAGTGGAGATACACGTTGCCGTCTGCTGCAATAGAAGTATACGGCAAGATGGCTAAAGGCACGCTCCAACTAAAAAGAAAAACCGCTAACGACATAAAACCGTTTCCACTTTTTACAGATTATAGATTGCTTATCAAATTCCTGGAGGCTGTTCGTGTCAAGCTGAATAAACAAACTCTTAGTTTAGAAAAGCTCTTTCAATTCGTCTTCATCGCTTACGACAAACATATCTTCCAACCGGCACAAAACAAAGTCTATATTAGCTAGCGGGAAAGGGCGAAAAATAACACAAACGCAGCTAAGGAAACAGCAAAGTCATAGAAAACACAAACGCAGTTAAGGAAACAGCAAAGTCATAGAAAACACAAACGCAGTTAAGGAAACAGCAAAGTCATAGAAAACAAAAACATTCTATTCAACCAGAGAGAGAGAGTGAATTTGGGAATGGTAGAAGGGAAGCGTTTGAACTTTCTACCTTCCTTGAACATCGAAAGGTTACCGGTACTCTCGTTTGTCTTTCACATATCACCGTTTGTCAACACTAAACTAAGTCTCTAGAGACATTGTAAAACCCAGTAACACTGCTGGCTATCTGGCATTACCCTTCAATAGAACATAAGAACAAGGCATGAAAACTGAGTCTACCTATAAATTTGGCCGACACGCCCGCTGTGAATTTGCTAACTAATGCGTTTTATCGATTGATATACATTTAACCTGATGAAAGTCTGTTAAAATGCCGCTTGTGAATCGTTTCCATCGTACAGTCACCTGAAAGCGTTAAGTCTACTTAATTAGCTCGGTTAATCAGTTCCTCACAACTCTACGTGGAAGTTTAAAAGTGGCAGTACAGAAACCAGTATTTGATTCTATCTAAACCTGCTCCCTTCTTCTCTTGATGGACCTAGAAACCTTCCGCCCTCATTAGTTGTTGTATCTCACTAAATCGTCGATCAAAAACATTACATACACCCTATACAGGTTTGGTGGAGGAAACTCAAATGGCCGTGTATGTGTCACTTATATGGTCTTCTACCAAAAGCTTCAAGGTCGAAAGTTCCATCACATGCCAACAATAAGCCTTTTCACCAAATAGATGATACTACAGTGCTGTTTGAAGGGTGATGACTAAACGAACAAATTGATTAAATAGAATTTCCAGCATTTAACATCGTAAAAGTCATGTTTTGACAGAAGAATGGTTAACCTATTAAAGTAAAATTCTTATCTATCAAGGGACATGGTGCAACTCTTTCCCATAATAGTTCACAGTTTTCAAGGAACACAATTTGCCCCCATTGAATGATAACCTCTATGAAACGCACTTTTCTAATTATAAAATCTAGTGTAGACGACTAAGTATGTTCTTGTATCAATAATCTTCAGGAATATGGCATTACAAAAGAGTGGAGAATAAGGGATACATACCTGCAGAGGTGTTCCTGTGAGCAGCAACCTATGGGGTGCCCCGTAGTGCGTGTTCAAAATCTGCGTCAGTTTGCAATGGTGATTCTTCATCCGATGCCCCTCATCCACAATCATATACCTCCAATGTACCTATGGGTTACAGCAAGAAAACATATCACATTAAGGACTACATGACAGGCATATAAATGGAAATATAAAGCGGTATAGTATCTACCGAGTCCACTTAAGAATGTTGTAAAGGATAACCAGTTTCCATGTTGATAAGAACTCTAGTCACCCGGCCAAGGTGTAGTTGTTGCACACTTTAAGTTCTATTTTTTACCATGATTACCATTGATAACTGTGTGTGGGTTAGGTTTACATCTTCTATGTTATTGCGAGTTCTCTCCTCTCCCAATGGCATTCTTTGGTTATCGTTGGGACAGGGAATTTCAAAACGAGGTCGCGGTAAAAGACGTCACTTAAGAGAATCTACACGAAGTACGGGTGGCAATATGCAACGATTACGAGTCCAGAACGGTGTATTGATATACAGCAAGAACCTATTATTGGTACGGTTAGCGGCTATGCTATCTAAATAACGGAGCAACTGAAACCAGTAGCCTAGGGCCACGGCTTCCATAACCGTCCAAACAGTGACAATTTTATAATTTCCACTATCATTTGCGCGGTTTAGATACATGTTCTTTCTCTGCGACTAAATATTACCGTGCGTATAAAAACAATATGACCTGGATATCTAAATTTGTCCCTACAAAGTAAAAAAAATTGCTCTCCTTTATCAACGAAGAGTCAGTTTACCTTAGACAGAAGAAATTTATCTTTCATAACATATTCGTAGGTTGTTAGAATAACATTGAACTTCCCAGTTCTGATTGTTGCACCAACTGCTCTGCGATACGCCGGCGATCCCTATAATAGTAAATACGAACATAGAATTTATTATAGAAAAATATTGCTGAAAAATACCATGTATAAATGTAAGCAGACATTGTATACACAAAAGTTACTAAATCATCAGTAATATACAATCAAGGCTACGGTTGACGAGTTTCTCTGACAGATACGTCTTTTGGAAGCAATTGTATTGTGTCGCTGAAAATCTTCTTAAAGAGGTAATTGTAAGGTAATAAACGTACTAGTGACAACACACAACATCAGTATCGGAGGGGAGGGGTTGCGTAAAGAGAAATAAAAGTCGCCGAAAAGATTAGATGCTTTCAAACATTGGGGAAAAGCAATAACCCGGTGTGTCTCAACGCATATTTATTTAACACTTACAGCAAAGTAAAACAACTGACTTGCCTATTCAAGATACTCGAGAGCAATGTGCTGCGAACGATTATTCAGCTGCCTAAGTACTCTAAGCAATCAAAAATTACAAAATGACTTTAACTGTTACACTGGGTGATGCATTGTCACAAAAGTCATTCCTTACAGCGATGGTTACATTCGTATGAGCAACATAACGTAATTTAAAACATGAAAAAGTACTTCCTAACTTAACCAAAAATTCATTATAAGGCTAAGGTCAAATGAGAAACTGTTCTCAGAGTTCGGGTGGCTTACTGCAAACAAGCTAAGGGTCTCGTTTTGGTGTTTAACAACCGGCTTTCTTGAGAACACAGAATATGAAGCACTTGAATAAAACAAGAAACAAAATTTCTTGCCGATGGTCGGACACGTTGAGTGTTTTAGTTACATCTACTCAAAATACAAAGACACTGTTGGCCAAGGTAACCTTGAGTTCCACTGCCGCCCCACAATTGTGCTCCTTAGGAAACTGGTGGTACATAGGTAGCTCTTGAGAGCAAAAGAACTAAAGCACAGCTTACAGCCCTATAAAATACAGTCAGGCCTTTTTTATTTCACTAGTGCATACACACAAGTTTACCTCACATCGCCTCTCTTATTACATCCAAACCTGTATCCAAATATACAACTCAAGAAATAAATCAGTAATGCAATCCTAATGTTTCCTACTATTAAGAGCCAAACCTAAACACATTTTAAATACATTTTAAATACATTTTAAATACATTAAGATTCGAAAGATTACCTTATATCCATGAACAACGACGGCTGGGGCCCACTTCTCAAACTCAATGATCCAGTTAGACATGGTTCTGATAACGGAAAGGGAAAAATTGTGGCCATAACCTCCTAAATCAAGGATCACACTGGTATTAACTGATACTTACCTTAGTTAGACAACTTAGTACGCTATCAAATTGTGTTGGAGAGGTTAGGTACCTACTAACCCGGGTTGCGTCACCATTTAACGTGGTCTGCTGCTCATCTGACGTACAAACTTCCACCTCATCAACAGATATAACTTATGATCTGACTTTCACCACTAATTCAACTCGACGTCTCGAAAGATGGAACACGGAAACAGTAATATGTGGCGGAACTCCATGCTTTTGTTATCAATAACTTCTTTTGTGTAATAAAAAGAATATCCAAATGTGGCTAGCGGCAATCGCCATTTCCGTAACATACCAAAAACACAGCATAGATTTGTTAATTTAATACGTGTGAGAAATTTGTACTCTGAACAAGATATTTGGTCTCTTTTCAGTTCGAACTAGCATTTTTGTGCCGTAGCCCTTTAAAATTGCGAGACAATATACCGTCAAAGCAAGTGTGTTGAATATTCCAATAGCCTCATCAATCACAAAATGTATGCTGGAAGTACGGATGAGACGAAAGCAATAAGATATTGCTGTGGTGCGAACTGTCATGATTGAGAGGCGAATTCTAAACTAGTCTACGTTAAGCATTGCGAAGAAAGCGAAGTCATGTCATCTCCACTGATAAAATTTTCTTCATTAAACTTGAGCGTACCTCTTGGCATTCACTATCCACTCTATGTCAAAATATGGCTCTTTTTCTGAACAAAACATGTTCCAAGAAGCGTGAGACACCCCATTAACTGCATATAACCGGCTATCGCTTTACGTAAGGTGCCTTCAGAAAGTGCAACAAATTCCTATGTCCTTCCAAATATATGGTTCCCAAAGTATCTTGACAAATTTTGCCACGGGTGAGGAAACTTTTCCTTCGTAAAATTTTGGCATGGGAGAGGCAACCTTCTAACCAAGGTTTATCATGTGAAGGGTTGAAATGTTACAAGACGGCAGAAACCTGCCTAGATTTTCAGAATATGACCATCTTGTGCTGATGAACGTCATATTTGAAAATTACCGTGCAATTATAAGGGTTTGACTAGCACACGCATCAATATGAACGATACTCTAGCTTTTGTGGATCTATTTCGGACATTTCCACCTGAACGAGTAGAAATAAACGTTGACTCGATCCAGTTCTTAAAAGGTTACGGGCCCTTAACTTATTGTTTACAAACCCCACGTTGCGGGCTACTGCTTTAAAGAACTTTATGAAATGTTTGATAACAAATAAGAAGAGACATAAAAAACATTAAAGGGACTTACGAAAGAGGAACAATGATGAGAAAAGGTCCATTGACTTTCTTCCTCTCAATGAGGTATGTTATCATAGCAATTGTCTGAATAGTTTTTCCAAGGCCCATTTCGTCCGCCAGAATTCCATTCAAGTTGTTATTGTGTAATGACACGAGCCATTCCAATCCAGCCATCTATGATAAAAGTGCAAAAAATTCGCGTGTTCACTTGGCTTGGTACTTGTTGGTTCACTTTACTATATTGAATTAACTGGGCGTGGTTATTACTTAGCTCCGCAAGGGGTCACTCAAAAACGACATTACACAGTGAAACGTACTACATACTAAGTAAGCATCTGTCGCCACCCACACTCTGCCCGAACGTTAATCAAAAGAATAATTATGAGGTGTCACCCTTAAATCCATATTCTTCCATTCAACGTTTAAAAACTTGAGAGAAAACTGTTTCTGGACTACTCCTAGAACTTTTGTACCTCTCTATTGCAACATCGAGACGTCTGTTGGTCCAGAAGAGCTATTTTGAATTTCATTTTCATTTTCCGTCTCAAATTATGACAATCACTGCAAGAGAACCGAGGACAGTGACTTGCCAACTACACTCTTCCTTAAAGAAGTCCAATCTGAGTGGGAACACTTGTTAATAAGCAATTAAATAACAAAATGAATAAGGGAAATGACACGAATCATGATCGGTGTTGCGAGATTGGGCGATGTCATCGAAGAGCTAACCAATCTTTCATTATTTTGACTAACGACGAGATGTTTTGGTGATTATATGAATACAAGTGTCGCCAATTTTATCAAGTTGAAATCCACCAAATAATATCCACACGACATTTTTCAAGAGCAATAACTGGTCGACTATTGAGTGCCCTATGAGGGCTAGCATTTAGAGCACCGCCTATTTATTGAGAAATTGACACTTCTTCACACCTCTTAGTAGAGTTCATTACAAATGGATCTACACGCATCACACGAAATCAGACAAAAAATGGCAGATCAGTTGCAAAAGGATAGACGCTTCCATTGTGGGTTATCAAGGTGCTGGAGGAACTAAACCTTCTCTGCTGGTTTCCTTAAAAATTACTCCTTAAAATAAGAAGAAACGTCAATTGTGGACCAATGTTTGCCTGTTTTGAGTGGCTTTGTGAAACATCCCGCAATGCCTTACTTGCTCCCTACCTCAAACACATATTAAAGACACAGCCAAACTGTTTTATTAGATATTCAAGAAGATAACAGACGTATCCCGGAAAACAAACGAACCCAGAAACATGTGAAATATGAAAACAAATATCGTTTATTATTACTAGTACTAACCACAAACCGCGGATAATAGGGTTGCTTCAAAAACGTACAAATTAATGTGTTATACATCAATGGCAGCTTACGTTACCTTCATTAACAGCTTGCTGAGAATTGAAAATTGGTTTCACTAAATCATCAAACAATTCTCAACAAAATGCCGACAAACATGACAAATAACTCCAGTTAATTGATTTACAACTGACGGTAACAATACATATAACCCAGATTATGACCCAAGTTGACCCAGCAATATGACCTTGAGGGTTGTTTTACTTCTTTGCCTATCTTATCCGAGCTAGGTGGACCAGAGGTGATAATCACGTGTATAATTTGCGTGTTATCAATGGCATCATGGAAGAAATACAATTTTCTGTAAATTTTGAAGTCGTGAATTAAGGACTTGCAGAACTCAGTCAAATCATGAACTCATCTTCGTGGTTAGAACGTTATATTAGTTGGACAGTACAGCTTCATACAATTGTAGGTTGTTTGTTGGTGTCATTCAAAAACTAGTAAAAGCTACACGACTTTTATAGGTTTCTCCCTTCCAAAGGTACTTTTTAGGAAGTTTTATGTTCATGCTTAACCACTAAGGCGTAATAACCACCCACTGAATTGTTGTATTACTGGCTACGCCACCGAGGAATGAATATTCAAAAGATCTAAATAAAGGAGAATGTTAAAGAGAACATATTTAGCTACCGAAGGTACCAAGTACACCTACAATAGGGAAGGTTTCCCAGGTGGAACTTAAGGGTTAACCCTATCAGATGTGGGTTATTTTGGACTTCTAAAGACTGAGAGTGCCGTGGTGATGGCGATGCTAGTAGGCCCACGCCTACACTAATACTAATAACTCGCAATACTTGTGTCCTAATAATAAAATCTGACAAAATTCTTCATTCATATTTTAGCTTCAGAAAAATACATTACTAAACCTTACAATAAGCTTTAGGTTCAACGATAATAAATAAGATATGTCGCACTGCCTTTAATGATTCCAGTACATTTTCAGTATGTCACTAAATATTTTAGTGTTGTTTGTATACTCCCTTGATGTGCACTTCTACAGTAGAAAACGCAGCAACGTTTCCTTAGCGAAAAACTCTACTACATTGAGACATGGATTCTCCCGTCGATACGACGTATGAGAGCTCAACTGTTCGATCAGCTGAGCAACCTACTCTGTGAATTAGAGT
>JAAAKL020006161.1:0-15208 GCA_010016065.2 Carybdea cf. marsupialis auct. non (Linnaeus, 1758)
AAGGGCTGATCCAAGGGATTGTTTGGTGTATTGGGAAAGTGTTTTTAATGTAAATTTTTAAAAGTAATTGATTGATGGTATGATAGAGGGGCTCCACTGTTTCTTTAATTTTTCCATCCCATGGTTGGCATCTGATCATTTTGGAGATTTTTATGTTAAAGTCCTGGTACCTTTTGTAAAATTTAATACTCTTATGATTCCAAGATTTGCCCTTCCATTTCTTTTTAAAATATTGTGGTTGCTATGTGTATTAAAGGTTTAAACTGTATTAAACTACAGTTTTGTTGCACTGTTTCACAGTTGGCATGATTTTAAGTCAAAAGTCAGACACCTGCTTATGGGGTCATTTATCTCAGCACACGTCAGACCAATATTTAGAAAGTCTGTGACATTGCAATAGATGTACTCACAATTTTTGATGTCATTGCATTGCCTGAAGATTTTAAAATGGTCTCCTTAATGTTCATGATTCAAAGCATGGATTTTTTGCAAAGTGGAAACTCCATTACTGATAGAAGCATAGTGTAGGCAGACACTGTATTCAATTCAAAAGGCAATTCAAAGGGTTGTGGGGTTAATTTGCACACCGTTTATATTTCTATGACATACAAACCAGCTACAAAATGTATATGTGGTTTCTTTTGTCATGCATGGCTATAATATTATCCAGGTGAATACAGCCCCAGGACCAAGATGATTGCTTATTTGCCATTCTGAAGTAAGGTCTCTAATTCAGCTTATAGAAGAAGCCATTCATGAATGAAATGAAATTTTTAACAGTGTTTTATGCTCCCAAATCAACGAGTATGTCATGGAGACTAATTACTCATACAAATAAACTTGGGTTAGTCATTTGACTGAATTGTTTATGAATTGTCCTGACAAATTTTATAGCATGTAAATCAAGATTCTTCACAGTGTTTTTATGCATTACAATTTTCACATAAATATATAGGCTTAGGACCAATCTATTGTCACCAATATTAATACATTGATTATTAGTAGGAGAAGCTGAAGAAACTTGCTTTGTCAGTAGCATTATTAGTGTAAATTTTCAAGTAGATATATTATATAATTCCTTTGCAATCTCTGACTTTTTATTCCAACCATAATTTAATGGCTAATTTTTGATAGTTTGTTACCATCCAGTACATACAAAACCATTTCAATATCCTTCCATGATTAAGTAAGAAATAAATCTACAGTAAAGTTGAAATACTCTATTTGTTATTGCAGTTTCTTTGTTTCTCTCTTACAGAACTATCTTATATATTTCACTGATATATGCACTTGGAAATGTGGTGGTATCAGTTACAGCAGTTCCAGATATTTTAGATGCAGTTAAATTGTAAGTGAAAAAGACCTCACAATTCGAATACTTTTCTCTGATTGTTCATGCGTCATGTTGTTAGTTTGTCACTTGTCAGTGTAGTAACTGGCTTGCAATCTTTAGGCTCTGTTTAAAGATACAGACTCTCTCCCCCCCTTTCCTACTTGAACACACTCCCTGGCTTATTCATTAGCTTTCTTTGGTGTGAACTCATTTAGTTGTGTCTTCTGTTGCAAACTTACTTTGCATGCAAGCATTCACCCACTTTCTTACTCACCCATTCAGTCATTCATTCCTTCCTTTACCCACTCACTCAGTTACTCACTCACTCATACATGCACATGCACACACTCTCTCATTCACTTACTAGTGCATGCACATCCCCACTCATGCACTCATACACTCAAGTAATAACTCAATCTCTTTCTCGTCCATTCACTGACTCACTGACTCACTGACCCACTCACTGACCCACTCACTCACTCACTCACCCACTCACCCACTCACTCACTCACTCACTCACTCAATCAATCAATCAAACAATCAGTCACTCAATTTATTAATCTAAGAAACTACGAAATCACCCAGAAGCACACTACTGTCATATCATCCTCCCATCGCTCTTCTTTTTTAACAGCGTATGTGGAAGTGACCTTAACGTCATACTCTTTCCAGTACACTCAGTGATCCTCAAGTACACTCAGTGTTCCGCAGGTACACTCAGTGTTCCTCAAGTACACTCAGTGTTACTCAAGTACACTCAGTGTTCCCCAAGTACACTCAGTGTTCCTCAAGTACACTCAGTGTGACCCCTCATTATGGTCAAGCCAATTTAGACCTGACGAAGTCTTAAAATAGAGGCCCATTTTCATTCTACTGTTTGAGTAATATTGATAAAGCATGGAAGGTGGGAGTTGGGGTATGAGGTGTTCAACACTGTACTTTATGTACTTTTCGACATATTTTATACTTTTTGAAGATCATGGCATTGCTGAATGTCAGTACTGTGCAAAGTCCCTCCTTGACTAATCCCTTTTTCGATGGTAGATTTCATGTCTGCCGTTATTGTGTCATGGGTCACTTGCAGAATTAGGAGGGTTTTTCATCGACCACTGTCGGAAAAATTATTGTAACCCCTTTCAAAAAATTATTGTAACCCCTGCTTTCATCGATGATCATGAATCTATCATAAAAAATTGCAGTTACTGGCAACTCTAGGTCCGATTGTGACATTCTCTGCCATGCTAATCCGCAAAGTAATTTTTTTGTGAACTCTGATTGGCTAGCAATCATGACGTGATCACAAAAGGTAGAACGAGAGTCTCTCGTTTTGTTGATCGCGTGCGTGGAGATTGAACCCCCAACTTCGCTGATACTTCATGTCCACTCATCAATTCAAATTAAGAGGCCGCGTGTGACAATTTGCTTTGAATTGAATGGAATGATACGTTTAAACTAAATGAAACGTAAAAGTGCTGTATTTCCTTGTATGTCGCACAAGATGTGAATTGGCTTCAGGCAAAGCATTATCTCTAACCATGCTTGAAAAGATTTAAAATGATTAGCTGCCGATGTTTTTATCAAACGGGTAACCTACTGTATGGGATGCAAATGCCCTCAATGTTTGAATTATGATAAAACTCTATCAATTTCTATAGTAAACATACGTTAAATAACATCAATCTACATTTCTATGTATTATACGAATGGCTAGGTCACATTAATTGGCGTTAAATGGAAGTAAATTGCTCGTGCTTAGGAGGGAAGTAACAAAATGGAGGACGTGAAGTGGTCTTCTACTAGGTCGTAAATGAAAGTCGCTTGTGTGGGCATGCGCTAATCAGTCTTCTGCTGAAAGTCTGGATTTCTTAAACTCGTTTTTTATTAAGGGAAAAGGTGAAAAACAAAGCAATAATAAACATTTTCAAAACATTCCTGAAGAATCTGATTACTGCCGATGTACAAATGTTAACTTGCCTGTATTCGTAGTAAAAGACACTTCCTTCAATTTAGTTAAATAACTAGCGTTTGCGAGTATTGGTGTTGTTTTCTTTATTTGCGAACGTCGGAATGAGAAAGACAATACATTTGCTGTGAGATTAAATGGTGGAGGTTTTGCCAATGTAAAGTGCATTTCGTAGAGCCATTATCCTTAGAAGCAAAGGTTTCTGCAGAGTGCTAACGTAAATAAGAGGTATTGAGAAAGCAAGATGTTTTTGTAGAAGTAAAACAGATTGAGGTCAATGGATGGGGGCAAGAGGGCTGGGAGCTGAAAGTATCAGTTGTCTCGTTACACACCCGTTTATGGGTGCACTTAGCCCGCTTTGTTGTTTATTACCAAATCACATCCTTGATTGACAGATAGCTTTTGTGACTAGGATAAAACTGGTTTCGTTTGTTTTATTTTGCAGAAATTTAAATACAGTCAGAGCCATTAATTATGAAATTGGAGAACCAGTTGATCGTTACCGGTTGTTGGCGAAGTGGTAAGATCAGTTAGTAATGATATTTGGTTCTTTAATTCAAAGTTTTGTCAATCTGAATACAACGGAGGTGTCGTGCTATTACGTCACTGAAACCATCATGCAATGTAACAAGTTTGTTTTCGTAGCAAGATGGAATATTGCCTCCATAGTATTACATTTTTGATACCAGCAGCATAGTTCAACTCCCTTAATACAAACTGCCAAATTACTAGTAACGATGATGACAAATAGTTTAAAAGGAAAGGGTTTAGATAAAGCCATTTTTTGCCACGGAAAAGGCTTGGGTAGTAGTATTTATCTCTCTTTGATGGACTTCACCAGACAAACGTTTTAGCTTGGGTTTTCATATTTACAAGTAGAATCATATTTATACCAGTATTATCTATTGCTGTATTTATAAGTATTTTGTTCAAAAGGCCATTCCTTGATATTTGGTTTTGAAAACTGGCTTCTAAACACTCCGTCAACTAACTACTTTGTCGATACGTATCATTGTTAACTAGCATATTTGGCACTAACACTCTTAGCTCCTTTGTGTGAAAAATATGCTGACGTATTCTCAACATAGTTTGCTGGTGACGTAATTGGTGATTAGTAAAATGAGTGCTGTGATGCTTTAAGAATAACTCAGCCGATAATGTTAGGTGCTACACAATGTCACGTGGGTGGATCATTTTGTGCACCATCAGTTGCTTCAGCGAACGATGTATTTACATCATGAAAGGCATCCGTGTGTCCACAACAAGGGCGTTTTTCAGGAATTTCCACTTATGACATGCCACTTTTGAGGTATCACGTAAAACTGATTGTAACAAAGTACCGAATGATCGAAACGTTAAATGCAGGCACTGTAACAAAGCAATGTCGTATACCAGTAAATCGAGCAACTAAGAGCCAATAACACACGTTACCTTAGCAGCCACTTGAACTAGCATTAACTGGCAGCCAATGTTTGAAAGTGTTAATCGATTCTGACGTAACCTACTCTAGTTGAAAGAATTACTATTGGAAGCGTTTTTATGTTGCATTTTTATAACCCCTGGTAGCTTAGAAAGCCTTTTTATTTGCGAACAATTTATCAGGTATATCAAAATTGTATTCAAGGTTATCAGTATGCTCTGGCGAAAGGTCATAGCACAACTCTTCATTGATTTAAATGGTATATGATGAGAAATGGCAATACACGATGCCAGACACTATAGGAAGTTAGCGTGATTGTAAACTGTTGTTATCAGCTGTTAAGGCGTGAGCTCGAAAAGAAGAAGAAGAAGCTGGTAAGGCAGGATATTGGGCACTGCAATGGGGAATTCGTAAATTTTGCAACGTAACATTTTCCAACGTCGTAATAAAATCAATTACCATCTAGTTTTATTACTGTTTCTGGTTATATCAGCATCTCTGATTCTAAACTCAGTGGTCATTTACCAAACAGCTTTTTCCAAAACTTCCGAAGTGAATGGGTTTCCATCCGTCCGTCCGTTATTTATTTCCCGAAAGAATTCCACTCCCCTTCTGTTTGGCGTTGGGTTAGTGTCTTGGCGCCACGTAGTCTGTATCACAGTTTGGATTAATTGCAGTAAAAGTCTTACTTACCATTGTAGACTGGAAGGTCACACTTCGTGACCACACTTATCTATAGCTTTATTTATTGCTTTTGAACTCGTTGCTCTAAATGTTCATTTACCTTAGGATATGATCTCTATCTGCTCCTCTATACCTGGAGGTATTCTTTTGGCAGCATGACGCGAAAAGGCTTTAGATGCTTCTTTATTACTACATGAACTCTACTCCATACATTTCTGTGACATGTGTTAAATACAAGTCAAGTTGTACTTGTCATTGTAAGGTTCTGCTATGAACAGGTGCGGACCGCGATTGCTCTTATCCTTGCGCATTTGCATATTTGGGTGTGTCTCCAGGACGTTTCAGAATTATGTAAGTTCATATTCATTGCTTCCTATAAAACTGCCTTTGTTGATAACCGAGTGTGTCTAATTATTTGCAAGTAAACTTTATTTCTTTTTGAAAATGAATCCTGCTCTTGCAAGAGGTTTTGCTGAATGTCGATTTCTTTTGCATCAGCAAAGTGCAGTTGGCAGTGTCGATCTCACTTTTACATGGTTGTGGCTACTTGCCCCCAGAATTTATATTTGAAAACATGTACCTGTAATGTGGGCACGGGTTGGGAGGGGTTCTCTCTTGTTCTTGAGCAATAGAACCTATTGTTTTTCTCTACGGTAAGAGGGGGGTGGCCTTAATACAATTTTATGTGTTTCATTGATGTACAGCCCTTTAGGACTTTTCATGTCGTATTTTAATAAGATATTATGCCTCGCATCGTTACTTTGGTATGTCATTTTCTTGTAGTGCCATCGGAGGATTGGCTCTTGATGAAGATGGTCGATCTATACGACGTACGCTTACAGCCTACACTAATTCGTACTTGTTTGACTTGAGGATCAGGTAGGTCGTTTTACATACCGATGTAGAGTATTTAGAAGCGATTTTACTGTCAAACTGCAGCGGGTAATATATCCAATAAATGCAAGCTTGCCAGAGTGAGACCCCCAAATAGCAATGCAAACTGTTTTGTAGATGGATCTTTGTCATCTTGATGCCAATGCCAAGAAAAAGTATAATTTGCATCAATATCTGCTTCTTGCAGAATGCAGTAGTAAATTTTCATATTATTTTGATGTGGGGTTGTCGTAATGCTATCATTTACTATCTTGAAATGGCCTCAAGGTTACACTAAAAGGTTTCGAAAACGGTACTTCTTCAATATTTGCGTGAAAAATAACCATGTGCGAAAAGAAGGATGTGATGCACTTGTGTTCGTATTGTTTATGTTGATTTGAAGATATAGCTTTAGGTCGAAACACTGTCTGTTACACTATATGTTTACCTTAGCACTCGTTCAATGGTACGCCACTGATAAAAGATGGTTTTAAGTTGGCGTGCATTATGAGTCACGAAGCACCTACTTTTCCTTGAAGATTAAAGTATGCACCTCACTCCATTAAGCTTGTATGGTATCAAAACGAATGGAAGACACGGGTACTGAACGAAACAGAATATTCCATTTACTCATTATGCAGCCGTAGTTTAAATTGATAACACCGGCAGTCATTGCGTTACCATGATGGAAGTTCATTAAAGCTTAGAAACCAGGGACGGTTAACATATCATTTATGAATGTAACATCTTTTCAAAATCAGTATTAGTTTCATGAGTTGTTTCGTCAACTAAAGAAACTTTTAACTTTGTTTTAAGTATTGGACTACTTTTGGTATACGTTTCCCCCGACACTGCTCACTGCAACTTTCTCTGAGTTAAGGAAGAAAGTAGTTTGTTTAGTTACGTAATGTAACTGTGTTATTCTTACCATGATAGCGTCATGTCGCCTTGTGCAGTTCTTATAGTTGTCAGCATGTCGCAAAATGGAAGTTTTAAAAAGCAAATTTAATTTTTTTGGCACGAACAGAGGCTGGATTCGTATTGACGTTGTTGATCTATGTTCCTTTATTGTAGATGGCGCTCATTTTGTGATTGGATTACTCTATTGTCGATTCGGCTATACCTTGGACTGATGAAATGGCTGAAACGTGTACCAAAGGATTTCGACCTCGATTCTCTGAGAAAGGAGGTGGAGAAGAAAGTCAGTGCTAGCATTGGATACTAGGATGTGAACAGAATCGTGGCGTATTTTATTTGGTCGCAGGATTTTCTTACCTGTAACCCTTGAATGTTTGACTTCCGTTTGAAACGCTGTGTGGTTGCGCATTTGTAAAGCTCAAAATTTATAATTCAACTTTCTCAACGCTGACTTAATATCTATCATATAATATATATAGAGTTGCACGTCCTTTAATATAGGAAAATCAAAGATGTATTGTCTCCTTAAATTGTATTGTGAAGTCCTCTCCGGTTCATTATTGCCTTTAAGTCACTCATAAGTAGCCTGAGTTATTTTCAGATTGAACGGAAATCTTGTTATTTTGCATTTTCATCGATCACGTACTTGGTAACACCTTTGCAAGGAGTAGAAATTCGAATCGATTACATGCTAGATGAACACCTCCCCCCTCCCGGCGATTGTATAAAGAGGCTTAACTCACCTTTTCTTAAGCATAAGGGGCTAATTAACTATTTGCGGGGACTTTTCCGGAAACATTAAACACATTTTGGAGGTCAATTGGTATAGATATCGTATGTTGTCACCGAAGTGCCACCATTACGAGGACAAATACGTGCAGTATTTAAGATGTCAAAGTATGTTACAAAATAGTTTATTACAAAATATTCAATTTTATACAATCGGTACTCCTTCAATATCCTCTTAAACTTCAGAGAGAAGAAATTAAATGAAATAAACAGTTACTAAACGATTCCAAGGGCGACGTTTCCGATATGAGTAATCAATTTGGGGATGATTTATGATAATTTATGAAAAGATGGTGTAAGGCCTGTGGATGGTTACCTTCATAGTTGCAGTTTGCAAAGCACATTGTACTTCAAAGGTTTGCCACGTAATTTGAGCGATGAATCTCTCCTGCAACGTCTTGGCAGGTGCTCATCATATATCCTGTGTAAAAAGCTGTACTATGTGTGACAAGTGTGTACTTAAATTTCTATGTGGTGGGAAGTGTGACGTCACGATTTTAAATTACGGGGAGAACCTCAATTTTTATGTTGCCCCATTAGTGAGAACGTCAACGGCCAAAATTGAGAGTGATGCCCTTTGCCAACATCGAGATATTAGGTATAAGAGTTTTGAATTTCTCCAACAAAACCTCGATTTAATACAGGTTCTTAAGGAATCCTGGGATCGGGTGAGCGCAAATGTTTGAGATGCAAACGCCTCTAGACACACACTATAGATCTGGGATTTTGGGAAGCCGGCTATTCGAGCATTGTCTTTCGATATCTAGAGTCAAGTCGTACTATTTCTAAAACGTTTGATTTGTGACGTCATCACTTCCCCTCTGCATTTACAAGTTGTTAGTATCATGTTATCTAATGAGATGTAGGATGTGAAATAGAGGTTTTAACAACAGATGAAAGATTGTAGACAAAAGTTTAAGAATAAAAAATAATACGCGCTCACTTATGACTACATCATTGATTTGACACAGATCGGAAGGGACATTAGAACGCACGCTTGGCAGTTGTTAAGATTTGGCGAACCTTTTATATCTAATCTGACGGTCATACTTATAGTTTTGAACACCGTTCCATGTTTATGACTTAAAACGTCTTGCATGAGTTTCGATATCACTCAAAGCATACCTTTGAATCCGCAACAATCCTGGTTATATTGATGTCGTGTACAAGTCCAAATTAATCTGTTAGTTAAGGATACCCACTTTTTGAGTCAAGGTCAAATACATTCTTTCCTAAAACGTTTAGATTATTCTCCTACCCCGATACCAAAATTTCAAATTGGATTTGTTGAAAACTATGTATCCGCGATCTATGTGTTATCTCATATGTTCAGTCAGGGGACTTTATTCGCCATGGAAGTCCAAATTTTGCGTACTGATACTGTAGTCTCCTTTCCCTCCGTTTTCCAAGTCTCGTTCCTTTACCTTTAACCATTAAACATGAAAATGTGGCAATGGGATGCGGATCCTTGGTTTGAAGTGGTCTTTCCTTGTGCTAGCGTTTAACACCCCATCATCACATTTCTTGTGGTGTGGCGATAATCCGGGCACTAAATATTCTATTTTGACGGCTGTAATGTTTTAGTAGTGTTGTCACCAGTAGCTGGATTTGTCCTTTTTCTACCCAGGTTACGTTTTGTGGTATTTTGCCTCGATATTTAAAGAACGTGGACTTTTAAAATGTTTTTTGCTCCGAGGTAGCTGTTGAAAGACAGGTTTGTCGATCCTCGGTCACCAATGGTAAAAAATGGCAAACATGTGCCCTGCCCCTCCCTCCCCTCCTCTTCCTCCCAATCAGAATCTATTAAAAGAAACTATTCGCACCATCCAGAATAGCCTAATCTATCTATCAGCGTTACTTTGACTTGGAAATGTCGCGCATGAGTTAGTACTTGTGAACCTTTTAGCATCCATAATGCAGTTGTGGACGTTCTGATTATTGTACGAATCGTGTTGAGAATGAGTTTATTTCTTATAAAAGAAAGCGACCAGCGACAAGGGAAAAGGACGAAAAAGGAAACTTTGATTGATAACGTTTGACCTACAACAGATTTTCTCAAGTTTGGTGGAATTATCCCTATTGAATGCAATTTCTTACTTTATTAAATATGGAACAAATCCCCAACTGCAAAATGTTACATCGTGACGAGGGTATCTACTGAGAAAAAAATTCAAACTTTGTGTGAAAGAGCTGGAAAGTAGAAAATGTATAACAAAGTCTGATAGGAAGGGCGCGGATGCTACGTAAATGCACGTGTAAGGGCCATTGGTGCTACCTGTCAGTCTTGTTTCCAATAGATATGGAACATATTAGAGCCAATTGTATGCGTTAGGATTGCCAAACCACGGAATAAGACACTCGTGTATGGCACGATGGTTACTTACAATGCCGTCATACTATCTCGTGTTATAATAGTGGAACTTGTGGTCTAAGCGTTTTGAGAACCAATGATCGGGTGCCATCCGAACGCTTGAAAGCTTTGACAACCTCCCCTCATCATAGTTCCTGGGGTGTACCCAGTCTATGTGACAGAAAATGGAGCGGCGTAAACTCTGATTGTCCTGTCGAATGGATTTCACTTGTATTTGGATTGCCCACCCAGTTTAATATAGTGCTCATGCGCTACCATCGACCAAAGATGTGACGCCAGATCCCTTTGATGTGACACTAAATCCCAATTAATCGTAAATCGTAAATAAATGACAACAAAGAAAGCCACGGCTGGCACGGCGAATTCAATTCTCCCTTCGTTCTACACTTGATACTGACATCTGGTAGACACGGGAACGTAAGAACAGCCAGCATTTAGTAACTCTTTAGAATCATCTCGTTGCGATACTTCTGTTGGCGTACTCCTTGCGATACTTATCTTTGCGTACATTCACTTTAAAGAGGGCAACTCATCAAACAAGGATAGGAGACTTCAAGAAGATGACTGGATTGCGAAATATAAAACTGATTGCGAAAATGCAGAATGGCTAGACAAAAATTCGTTCGAAGATCACTGAATCGCTTCCTTGAAAACTACTATTTTTGAAATTATACACCAAATGATTACAAGTTAAAACTTCGAGGAAAGATACAATCAAATCAACTAAGTGCCAAAAGCTAATAATGACAAAGCTATGAACAAGTAAAACAATATGAAGGTGCGAGGAAAAAGAAAAGGCAGGAACAACAGCAAGGAAAGCAACCAATGAGCGTACAAGTTAACATGGCCACTGTTGGTGCCGTCGTCTACGGGTATAACTGAAATTAAACATTTGTGGTAAGATTCAACATAAATATGCTTTCAAAGCGATGCACTCCATGAGTCTGAAAGGAGAATTACTTGTTACCCATTTAAAGATCTAAAGTGCCCGGTTACCGACCACAACGTGTGCTTTAACTTACTAACAGTAAAGGCAAGGAAAGATATCCCCACATCACAAAGAACATTGTTTGATGTAGTAAATTCATTCCCAACGCCACCCACCACATTGACATAGTAGACGTCTTGCTGTTTACTTTCAGTCAAAACATATTCCAAATGTTTCTCTACATTTCCACAAGACCTATGTTACAAATTATAACAGATCACGCAGGATTCCTTGACCGGTAGCTTCCCTCATTTTAACAATTTTGCATCAGCTAAAGCAAAACAAACGTCATTTACATGTGCAATCTGCTTCGAAATCGTAGGGAACTGGAAACTATTGGGTTATTTCGGAAACGTTGTAGAACTGCCTTTTCCAAAGAAAATAAAAAATGGTAGCGAATGTATGTACATTGAAGCAAGTGCAACATGATTAACCGTAGCTAATTATATGTACAAATTGTTACAGCTAGAAATCAGAAGGAAATGGAGTACAAAAATAAACCCCATTCTAATACTAGCGAAAGATATAATGCTGACGGACTATCATAAATCCTACGAAGTGGACAATTACTGTGAACGTACGTCCAATGATGAACAGATCAAGGGAATAGGGCATCGGAAGAAGCTGCAATACAGATACTATTTATAGAGACATTACGCATGCGTAATGTGGGATCTCGTTTATGATTATCGTAATGAGACGGCACACAGATAAAATTATACTTATCAGCTCTTTGAAGCTACATATCCAAACACCACTACGTTCCATCCAATGGAAGTATAAATGCCCACTGAGTACTACAGCCCCTCGCCTATACCCATGGCTAATGTGACACATTTTAAAATTGCTGACAATGGTAGCATACTCTACCAAGGCACAATTTGCTATAGTAATTTGCTTCTCGAGTCCCGAAACTAGAGTAACCATTTACTCTCTGGGTGCGAAAGAACCAGCGAGTGGAATGTATTTAAATGATTGGAGCCCTTGCCTATAAAAATCCTCCATAAAGATCTATTGCGACTGTCCAATCTTGAGAGAGACGATTTCTACAGTTCTCTTTCATCAAGCAGTTTAAGTAAGTCTTGATTTCATGATCCGATACTTCCTGTAATGTTGATAATTCACTTTGCCGTGTCATTTTCTTGATATTTTCAAGAACCTTGCAAAGAAACGGATAGGATAAACAAATAAGAATAACAGTGCCGAGGATTACTTTCATCAACAATTGTATCTGAAACTATCAATACCATTAACGGGGCGGGGAGGGCCGGGGACTGTTCAAAAGAAAAGATGTATGTGCTACATCTGTGATCCTCTTAGTACTTTCTGGCAGGTTTCAATGATGGGAACGTGATCAAGAAAATTCTACCTCTATATAACAGAAATATTAAGTAAGCGTGATACCTATTACAAGCTCCATTTGCTAAAGCGAAGCAAAAAGAATGAAGTGTTATCATGGCAGCGTCATTTTTATACAACGTTTTCCTCCAAAAACTATACTATGGTTCGATAAAAGGTTTCGCATTTTCGATTTATTATGGTCTACTTTTTACTTGGATTGTATGCTGGTGTTCAACACTGAACTTGTAAAAGCAAGAATGCAGGAAAAGGGTACACAGCAAGTACGTGGGACAGCAGATCAAACGTTAGGGAACTTTGATCGTACACGCCACTTTAATGATCTCACACAAATGGTAAATCGTCGAATGTCCACCGTATGGCAAGTCCACCGTATGTCAGTTCAGTATGAAATATAGTGGATGCCAACTGTAGATGGGTCTTGGGCCCTTGTTTAGGTAAAAGTTGATCTAAGCACCTGCCGTCTTACTAATGGTAGTCAATGTAATGATGATATTATTTCAAAAAATCTAGCTTTATACACTTCTTTATGTCCACTATTCTACTGCAGAAATATTGTTTCATCAAGGCTTTTCCATATTTATCTATCCTTTGAACGGCTAAATCATTTGCTGAGCCTGTTCTATCTAACTTACTTAAGAAACTGTTGTCTGGTTTCAGAGTAAGAGCGTGTCTACTATTGACTACTAATTAGTTTCTGCGAAACAGACGGGTTTTATTTCCCTAGCTTTTCCCCAAGGGCATCTAGGGTAACAACGCCCCCATGTTCTATTGTTTTTTCCATAAAATATCTGCATTTAACGTCAACTTACGATTGTCGCCTTCCCCATGCGAGCTAGTCCGCTCCTCACGTATCACCTTGCACTACACTACTCTCCACCTCAAAGCAATTACGCTGGCATTCATAACTTTGTATGAACTGAACCAAGAAAAATCAATGCAACCAACAATACAATTGCATCCTTTGCGTAACCTCCTGCACCCCTTTATGATCACTAGGATTAATTCTGGAGTAGAGAATCCCAAGAAATTACCGGGAGTGTAGAAGCTAGATGTACATGCAATGGTCACCTTATGTGGTAACGAAAACTGTCTCCTTCTTTACTCATACTATCATCTCATTGATGATAAAACTACGCAACATACCTCTAAATGCAACGATTCGGGAAAGGTTTTTTCAATCCATGGCTACAGTTTCGGGGACTGACACAAAGGAACAGGGTCTACTTCGAATCTATACTCATTCGTTTTCATCCATTGCTTTCGATTTTATAGCAACATTTTACCGCCGTTAAACGAGCCTACAGATAAAACTTGTTTAAATGTGACCGCCATACCTTAGTTCCAAGGGTCAATCTACAGAGCACAAGTAAGAACATCTGACATTCTTATCGGCGTCATGGGTCTTTGCAAAAAACACGTAGCCAAGAAACTTTGTTCCCCTCAGCACATTTGGCAATCGCATAACGTAGTTTAAAGATCAAATCCTACCTCAAGAGGTGATCCTACAAGTTTTGTCATTTTCTTTTCAATGTCTTCTTCAAAGGACTTAAATCCGTAGAGATCCACAAGAAGTCCACGGTCATATGCAAACGTAGCTTTATAGCATTCACCCATCATCAACATATCTGCTGACTGAAGGAGAAATATATCATCAGGCGGCTTGTAATCCCTTTACAACTAGGCTACTTCGTAACTTGGTTGAAAATCTAGTAACCACAGCAAAGCATGCTCCTGATTCTATTCTATGGGCTGAAGGGTAATCTCAACATGTCGAATTGCCAACACTACATTGAGAATATAGATAAGACGGAGTGAATCGAACACCATCACCAGAACTGTTCACAGACGTAGTAACAATAAAAAAGCAATCACAGTTGCTTGTCTCTGTCAAGGCATACAGGAAGGTCGGCTTATTCTGCATGAAAATGCTTTAATCAGAAGGAATCTACTATTCATCGGAAATCTACAGAGTTTCCAACTATGAATAGACCAACTACTAAAGTAGGGGGTTTGGTATACGTAAAGTGGTTTTCTGTTTAAATCGTGAGGGGACAATAGGTGAATGAATTTATATAATTTCATGTATGATACAGGGAGGGATCGGACTAATCAGTTTTGAAAATATCCCAGAGGAAAAAATAGATGCGAAAGCCGGAAATCGAACCCACGACCTACTCGCTCGTGGTGTCTGCTTTGCCACTACGAGTGTGGGAGGTAGATTGATGGGCAACACGGCAGTCGTTCCATGGTCCAAGTTCCCTCTTTTATACCGGTTATCGAAACTTGGGACGTAACCTCTTGCAGTCGTTCCATGGTCAAGTTCCCTCTTTTACACAGGTTATCGAAACTTAGCACGTAACCCCTGAAACTTCACGAAACTTAACGTAACCCCTGAAACTTCACGAAACTTAACGTAACCCCTGAAACTTAACGAAACTTAACGTAACCCCTGAAACTTAACGAAACTTAACGTAACCCCTGAAACTTAACGAAACTTAACGTAACCC